>OENT01000138.1:0-190509 GCA_900239685.1 Rotaria macrura
TTTTTATTTTTATTTAAATAAATAAAATAGAATACAATTGTGACGTCTCGGCAATCGACATTGTCTTATTCAGATGATGCTGTACATGAATGCATAGGTACTCGTTTTCTTTTCTTTTATAGTATGATGGTGGGACGGCAAGAAGGTGAAACTCGTAGTGGTAGGACATCTGGACTATTTACTTATAGTTACCACATTTTAGTTACACATTCATATGTTTAGAAAAGCAGGGATGCGAAATTACATTAGGAAATATGAAGGAGGAAAATTATCATATTTTCTTTCTCAATAATAGCATTATTTCTTGATAGTCTCAGACATGACGAAGATGTATTTCAACGATGATTTTATCGAGCATGGCTGTTTTCAAACATTTCCTGTCAATCTAAAGAATTAAGCAAATAACCCAATACTTATTGAAATCAAATATATAGTAATCAAATGAATGCTTCATATTTGAATAGTAATTAAATAGTTTTCTTGAAAAGATCAACAAACATATATGATCGACATACTACACGAAGCAATATTTATTTAATTTTCTCTTATTTTTCCAACAAGACAAGTAAGAATTATTTATCTCATGTGGCGATTTAAATAAATTAATTTCGGGTACTTAACGTTTATTTTTCATTATTGTATAAGACGATTATTCATTAAGGACATTCAAATGAAACTATGACTGTAGTTTTCTTTTGAAGGTGATAAAAGAATGAATAGATTTACGTCGATTCTGAGTATTACTCAATCTAGTACATCGAGTCTTACAGAATGTGATAGACTCAATGCAACCATAATAGTCTATTAATCTAGAATATAAAATTATCGAACATAATTTTTTTTATAGAAATCTTTAAAATACTATAAACTTCAAATATTAATCACTAAGTTTCAATAAAGACTTCGCTATCTTTTCTTGTCATCCAAAGCCACACCATGGTACTAAAAGATCAACAGTCGGAAAATGAAATAGGAAAAAGAAGTAAGGTCTATAAGCAGTTTTGAGTTGGACAAATGAGCTCAAATACTATTGAACATGGAACAGAAGAATGCTAATATTTTGCTAGCCTCTCATACTAATCTTGACCAAATTTCGAGATCGAAGTTATTGTGCAGAGTAATTTCGACATAGGAAATATATTGAATGAATCGATTATTTAAATAAATGAACATTGAGCTACGTGAGTAACTAGTTATTTTCTCGAGATATGCTTGATAGTTTTTCGACTGTCCTATGGAGTAAGGTTCATTTTTTCATTTGTTTTTACCATGTTCTATTTGTTAACTGAGATAGTAGTTAAAAAACAATATTTTTATTATTGATCTTCGTTTGATTTATGAAACAATTTCTTTTCCGTTTTGTCCATAGAACTCGATATTTCACAACATATTGTATCGATAAGAAAGACACAGTAGATTCTAACAAGAACGTTGTAAGTAACTATTAACCAAGAGAAGTATAATATGAATATAAACTTGATCTTGACATCCGTTTTGGATAGATTCTTTTAATGAATTTCCATCATCGACTTGCTGAAATCTGACAAATCATGAAATTCTATTTCAATGCCATCAAGCAAAGACAACGAATGAAATACACACAAACGCATTTGACATCATGATTTTCAATAAAAACAAATAATAGAAATTGGTTTTATTTGAGATTTGATAATCCTAGTAATTTACTAAGATATAACAAAGTCCAAGCAACATTCATCGTCGATGATATGATATTGGTTGATAAGTTTCCTGCGAATGCAGCTATGGCATAAATATGATCACTGAATGTCGCTGTTGTCAGACAAACAGAAAACGCACCGAGAAATGATCCAAAACCAACTAGTGAATAGAATAGCAAGTCAAGATTTGGTGTTTCTTGTCGTTTACTCGTCCATAATGATAAATGAACACCGAAAGCCATGAAAATTACTTTCAATATTTGTTCAATACATACTTGACCTGTTACAAAATTTGTCTTATCTAATGAAAAATTTGATGTATAATAAAAAATGTTCATTAACCATTCACTCGTCAATGTTTGATGTTCATCACAGACAAATATTAAAAAGAAATTTATAAAGCCACATACTATACCAGTTAAGCCTGGTGGTAAATAATCTCCATTATATATTAAATCAAATAATTCATCAGTTGTATGTCCTGTTGACACTGATTGCTCACTTGTTTCAAATAAGAGTAACAATAGTACACTGATTGAGATTAATATAAATCGTCCCATGTTATTTAGAGACTCTTTTTCATTTGATATCGAACCTGAAAATAACATACGGATGGTATTCATGAGTGCGTTCTACTTCAATCAAAATGAAAACAATATTTATCTTACTAGAATAATTTGCATCATTATTAAGTGGTGAAACATTTAATCGTGTAGATATAAGTCCACCGAATATATGATAGAAAACATAAGCTGTATAACTAGTTGCAATACAATAAAGAAATACTATCGGATTTACAGCTAAATATATGGGTAAATATGATGGACAAAAACCAGTTAATATCATCGATAAAGCTAATAAATAACTGCCTATACATGCATCGACTGAGTCACGATTTTGGTAGCGATTTTCGACGCTAGAACGTGCTAATAAATATTTATTTGGCGAGAATTTACTTAAAATATAAGGTAAACTCAAAAACACAAAACAAGCAGCAAGGTAAAACTTAAATAAATCTGTTCTTAGAAGTAAAATATTTCGATCAAATGTGTACGGATAATACAGTTTACTTTTTTCGAATATAAATCCATGTAATGTATGAAGAATAATACTAAGTAAGAATTTTTTATTAAATATTAGTTGTGATTGCTCGTGCAACATTATTATTCGTTTCCTGTTTTATACTACTTAACAAATAAAATTATGATTCTTTCTATGTTGTCATCTTTTTTCGTTGACTTGTCCTCTAAATGTTAATGCACTCATGCGTGACACACATGATTGCATTCTTGTCAGGCATTTTCTTATTGGTAAATTGAAACGAAAATGTATTCAACTAATTAGATTAGAGTATACATAGATATAGTTATTTTGAAATGCGTGCATATTAAATTTCAAATAAATAAGCAAGCTCTCGCTTCATAGCATTAGTATCCGATAAGATTGTTTTCTTAATCGGCACAGTTTTTCTAATCTTGATCATTGTAACAGCGTATGACTCTAGCATACGTAATGATAGAACATGAACGAAGGAGAAAAGACTCTCGTCGATCTCCAATAGTTGTCATTACTATTTCTCTTGTCATTCTTTCTTTTGCTTGAAAGAAAAAGGAAAGAGGATAGAGAGATAGCTAGCGCCCAATCTTTGTGTGTGTGTGTGTGTGTCAACTTTGTGTGAACGTTTCTATAGGCAGCACACACGCATACACAACTACCACCATTACCAACAGCACACGGGAGCAACAAAAGAGGATCTTTTCAGTTCTCTCGAGAACGATGCCGTGCGTCACTCATCATAGAACATTTTTTTTTCAAATTACGTTCTAAGAACGGGCATCGAGAGAGAATCGGAGAAAGAGAGAAAAACAAGAGGAAGACGAATCAAGCTCGCTCATGTAAATGTGAGTGTGTGCAAGAACTACGACATATTGATGTTGATATTATCAAGTGCCTGTGACGTTGCTGTCGAATCGCATCATCATGAACCCTCAGGCAGCGGCATCATCAGGAGGACAGCCTCGAGCATCGTCCCCAGATTTCTCCTCTCTCACGTATGAAGAACTTCAGCAATTACAACTTGTTCTACAAAAACAAGTTTTGATTGAAAATGAACAAGCTCAACGTCTTGCTGGCTTACGTCGTACCATGGTTCATCTTCAACAAACAATACAACATGAACAAAAACAATCAAGAACTTTGTCTTTATCCAATTCACACAATTCTTCACCCGTACAAAGCACTCAACATCTATTAACATCATCGGATATTGTTCAATGTTACGTTTGTTTATCTACGATTGAAATTCATACAAATAATTTTAATCTTTCATCAACTATTCTTTGTGCTGATTGTCATCAACCTGTTTGTCGACGATGTGGAAATTACACATCGCCAGAATTGACTCCGCCTCATTATGCCATGCATTTAGAAAATCAAAATCATGCATCGAAATGGCGTTGTCGTATGTGTATTGTACGCCGTGAAGTCGTTCGGAAGTCTGGTACGTGCTTGACGATAGAAAATAGCAAAGAAAAATATAATATATTTATCTATAGTGAAAAATGAATGCAATCATTTTCAAACATCCACAAAAATATGTTCAGATTAATTTTAAAAATAAGATGAGCAGAAGAACTAGTCAGAATTAATTTATTTCTCTCACGAATAATTATAGTTTTCCCGTTTCTTCCTTTTTTTTCTTCGCTCTTACCATTAACAGAGGAAAAAGTGTCTCATCATTGACATCTCTACATGTTTTTAGTGCTGTCTTCGACTTAATTCTGTTTTCTTTTTCAAAGTATTTTGTAAAAAAAAAAACAGAAATTCAATTAAAAAAAACCGACAATGAATCTTTTTCGAGGTACTTGGAACATGGCTGAGGATGAAACACCCACTCATTCACCGGTACGTCTACTACAGAAATTAGCAGCTTACCGCGCATCGATTGGGTCACCGTCAATATCTTCATCACCGTCGCCGTCGCCGTCATCACAAGTTGAATGTCATTCGTCGATTCTCACAGAATCAACGAATTTCTTTACACGTCTATGGCGTCCATCTCCTCAAAGTTCAGCAACATCATCAACCTTACTTGCTTCACACGCAACGAACTCTTCTTCATTTGATCACATCGCTGAACCACCTTCACAATCCATAGATACACCTTCTGTTTCACCATCAACAGTTATGTTAAGTCGTCGTATGTCATTCATACGTGATGTATCATTAAAAAATCCACCTTCTCATCAACCTTTTCAACAGCAATCATCATCAACCGTAAAGGTATCGACATCGATTCCACCACTACAAGCACAACCAACAACATCAAGTACAATTACAGATCCATCGTTAGAAGATACTACGTCGGAACAACAATTTGATACCAACAGTGAAGGATTATCTCAAAGTTTGGAAACAAATATTGATGGTAGTAACCCTCGCTTAGTCGATGATTATGATGATGAAAGAACAGAAGAACAAAAACTATCATTAACATACGATGAGCGACAGAGAAAACTAGGTTCGATTTCACAACCGATAAGATTATTTGCTGAAAAACTGCCATTATTACCCATGCGAATGATTGAACAACATCATCAAAATAGTTTTCCATCATCAGAACCTGGAGTGGATACTTGCTCAGTAAGTTCAAATCATTATCAATAGTCATGCAAAACTGAAATGAACATATTTCAAATACTTATTAGATTACTATTCTTATTTGACGAGAGTTATTTAGTCATTTGGTTAAAATCTACTTTGTTATAGTAATAGCTGTTTATGGCCTTGTGCTGTCTATCATAGAGAGAAAACATACACACGGACAAGTAGGCAGAAAATCGTAGAAATACTTTTTTCGAAGAATGCTCACGCTTGAAGAGCAGGAAATAAAAGAGAAAGAAATAATGATACAATACAAAGTCTATGTTTGCCATTCTAGATACTTATTTAAAATTAGTATTTATTTTTTTCCGCTTCGTAATTAGCCACAAGTCATCGAGAGGAAGAAGAAGAAAAACGATAAGCAATCAAAATCTCTATATCTGCCCATCATATGAAAAGCCATTTATGCCATTTTATGGCACATAAAAATGAGAAATAGACTCTCATGAATTCTAGATTGGTATTTATGTTAGTTAAAGATTAGTGAATTATGGTTTCCAGATCACAGAGAAACAGAAACGAAGAACATTATTGATGATCACAATAAAATCATGGTTTATTTGAGTTGCCTTGTCTCGATAGAAAAATAAAATAACTAACAATAAATTATTTCTTTTTCCTACCAGGCCATGGATTTTTCCTCTGTTTCAATATTAACAGAACAATCACCACATAGCAGTGCAGAACCTCTACTAGAAATAAATGAATCTACTGACGTACCTCCACCAGAAAATAATAATCGACGAAGAACTAGTCGTTCAAGTTTAAAAAATTCAGATTCATGGGCACGGAAAAGAGCATTGTTACATCGTGGCTTTCAATGGACGACAACATTAGATAGAGAACTTTCAACGAAAAATAACAATTACCATAATAATAATAATAATCAACTGAATGAAAAGCATCTTTCCAATAATATGCAATCATTACCCAATTCTATGAATAAAACATCAACATATTCGAATCTCGAAGAAAATTCTCAATCATCCGAAACACCCATGTCAATGAATTCAATCACAAATCCATCCAAATACATGTCAAAGAGTATCTTGCGTCGACGGCAATCATCTCGCCGTTTACCAGACATACCTGCTAACAATATAAATCATAAAATTGTATCACAAAATGATACAATAACAGATGATGTTACATGTACATCATCATCGCATTCATCAACTGATTGTCCATATCAACCATTACGAGAAAATTCTCTTAGTAATCAATCGAATCGTTCAAAAAGCATTGATTCCGAATCATCAATTAAAAGTCGTTCATCGAACGCAAAATTAGTTCTTGCGCATCAAACTCAAAATGCGAAATCGATCGATGTATCAAATCTAGCTCGACAAAAATCATTTCTTGTTGTTAATAATACTTTATTATCACAACGCTCACTGGATTATCCTTGTATTGTGCGTAAAACACCAGATTTATCCGATATTGTTCGAACACGAATGTTACATTCTAAAATAACTAAACAACAACAAGGAAATAGTTTTTCTATCAGTCTTGAACGTGAACATGTACCAAAAGTTCCAAGAAAAATTATCATAAGACAAGATAATAGTATTGAAATTGCATTAAGGTAATATTTTTAAATCTTCTTAAGAATATCGATTTATATTTCTAATCTTAAATGAATCAGCAACTTTTTTTTTCTTGTATCAAACGTATTTCAAATCATATTCGATTGAAGATTGTCGTTTCTAATAGCTTTGTTTTTCTCAAAAATCAGACTCGAATAATTTTCATAGTTTGTTTTCTTTAAAAGTCAACCGCCAAAGCTTCGACGAAATACTCTGTCGGAAGATTATTATTATGGATGTAATCCAGAAGTTGATCATTGTTTAACACAAGCATCTAGTGGTGCATCAACACTAGGTTTGCCTATGTCATCTTCTATATCAGGCTCAATAAGTGGTGATCGACGTAAAACAATAGAAACATGTGAAAATATTTATTTACATGCCGAAGAAAGTTCAAAATTACGGGCACGTACACCTCCGTCGAATCCACATAGAATATTACTTCATAGAGACAAAAATGATACATCCATAAGAACCAATGGTCTTGGCATGCGTATTGTTGGTGGGCAAGAATGTGAAGATGGAAGTCTTGGTATGTATATTTTTATGACAGATTTCATTCTAGTACAGATTCAATTGTGGAAATACAATCTTTAGGTTGCTTTGTGACTAATATTTTGCCGGGTGGTCCAGCTGATGTGCAAGGTAACATAGAAGTTGGTGATCAGATTCTTGAATTTAATGGCAATTCATTGATTGATTCAACTTATGAAGAACTTCGCATGTTACAAGATCAATGTGGTGATATTGTACAATTAGTTGTTCAACATAATAATATACGATTGCAGATTATTGGTGGACAAGCATTATCGTCCATAGAAATTTCGAGACATTTTGAAACAGTACCACGTTTATCCTCATCCATAACACGTAAGCGCCGTAATTTACCCCCTTTACCACCGTCATTATCATCGTCGATTCCTAAACAACCTAAACGACAATTATACGAAACAGTTGAAACACTTGAAGTTCCTAATGTTAAAGAACTCAAACCAATATTAATTAATCGTGGACGTTTATTAGGTAAAACGATCTGATATTTCACATGATACAATCCATATAAAATGAGTACTTCGCTTTTTTTCTGTTTATGAATGAAATGAATCTTGTTGATTCTGAATAATTTCCTGTTATATCTTCTTTTATTGAAAGAGGAAAAACAAAGAAACGAAAAGGATTATATTTCTTTAAGAAGTAGATGATTTTCTCAATCACTTCATTTATAATTCATGTTCAACAATCCATAATCTAAAGATTTTATTTAGAACGATATAGTTGTTTGTCAACAAGAGTGATATCTCTCTTAGCAATATCATATCAATAGACATCGCCTTGTGTTTCACTCACACAACAACATAAATGTTTTGTATGCCTATTCTTTTTATAGACGTCAACAGTGTGAAAAGATAACATTCCACATGAGTTCATGAGACTACATTAGTATTACGTGTGTTCATATATGTATATTTAATTGAAGAGAGAAGACAAACGAGTAAAGAATAAGCATGATTATCTATTCAATTTTTTTTTATTAAAGAAGAACTCTGTTCTTAATCATTATTTGATGCATCTAAATGTCCGAAAAAGAAAAAGAAGACAGAACATAAATGATTCAATATTCCACTGAGAAAGACAGAGGTCCAGTCAAAAATATGAATTTCATCTGTCAACGGAATTATGCATTTCCTAATTGATATCCGGACTATATTCCTGTTGTAAAAAATCTCTTACTATTATCTAGTGTCTAGTTTTCTATTTAATTTATCTTAGCATTACGACAAAAAGTTCATCAGTCATTTATTTGATTTTCGTTCTTTTTCTCTTGAAGCTCAAATTTGGCACGATATTGAAGATATGAAATTAGCTCTAACGATAATTCAAGCGAGTAATCTTCCACTACGACCTAATGGTGATCTTCCCTATACATATATAACTGGTAAAATGCTGTTTGAAGATCGCGGCTTTGATATGTTCGAAACGAAAGTCATTCATTCATCAAATCCAGTCTACAATGAAACGTTTGTTTTTCACGAAGTCGAAACAGTTGACGTACTTCATCTTGAAATATTTCTTTGGGATAAAAAGAATAATATTCCAATAAACAAGCAATCTACTTATACAACTAATATTAATAATGGTAGTATCGATGATTCGGATGATTTTATTGGCATGGTTCGATTACCCATGAGTGAAGCTAATCTTGAAGATGAACCACGTTGGTATGAATTACGTGATCGTCAAACACGTAAGCCATCAGCAACAAGTGTTACATTTAAATCTTCATCAGCTGAAAGTAGTGAAAGTTTCCGTAAAATGCCGCCATTATTAAAATCAGGTAAAAAAGAAGATTCTACGAAATCATCAGCAGATTTATTGATCCGTGCAATGAATCGTTCAGCAGGCGTAAATAAAAATGAAATAAAAACAGATTTATTACCAAGAAAACGAAAACATTCTTTTATGCAAGTTACTAATCATTCGCCAAATAGAAAAAATTTACAACGTGCAAGTATTGCTGGTATTATAACGCCATCAATTATAATGTCAAAGAATAATAATGATGATGATAATGATGACGACGACGATGATGATCATGATAATGAAAATGAAAATAATCAACAGCCGCAGCAGCAGCAACAACAACAGACACGACGTCAATCAATGTTAGCTATACAATCGGAAAAGTTTAAGCGTCAATTATCAAAAGGGTTATTGAAATTATTTGATACTCATACGAGACGTTTTAGTGAATCAGCAACAAAATCAGTTTCGCAACATCCAAAAAATAAACTACCTGGACAAATGTCAACAACGGTAGATCCTGAAGATGATAATAATCTAACACTAGGTATTTCCATGGATAATCAAACTAATATTGTAAATAAATCACCAAGACCAAGTATTATATCAACAACACAACAAGATGAACATCAATCAGCATTAATGCGTCCCATACCATTACAACAAATGCCTATTGGACAATTAATGTTACCGTATATACCATCATCACGTCATTCATCCATATCTGGTTCACGAAAGTCTTCAGCTGCATCCTATTGTGAAAGTGATGAAGATATTGATAGATATTTTACGCTATCTGATCAACAACAACAAGATGAGCAAATCAATGATACGACGAATTTTCAAGCACACATTGCTGGTCCAGGACAAGTAACACCGAGAAATTATGAAAACATGATTAATGATTTTGTACATATGGGACAAATACAGCTTGGTTTAATTGTCACTAAAGGTCTTCTAGAAATCGATATTATTTGTGCAAGAGGTCTACAAAGAGTCATTGATGATATCAATACAAATGGAATAAACACTGAGGATAATCCACCGGATACTTATGTCAAAACGTAATTAAATTTTTCTTTTCTTTTCAAATGATTAATCTATCTTTGAGGAAAAGAAATTCAAATGATTACCATAGACATACTTGAAAAAGCTGGGAAATGAACTGAATGTTGAGTGTGACACAAGAACATGCTATTCAAATAGTGAAACGTTTCTTTGTTCTTCAATATGCATTTGTCAGACAGATGTCAGAAAATCTTTCTTTTTCAATTTGTTGAATCATTCAGATAGTGGTTAGTTGTCAATATTATTAGATGTATGAATGCGTGTAAGAATAAAAATTCAACAGATGAAGATTTTAAGCCAATTACAATTTTCGAATATGATTCATTCTCATTTGAACGATGAACATACAAAGTTACATCAATGACAGATATTATTTTTTTTTCCACATGAAAAAAGTAAATGAGTAAGAGATGAATTATTCTCTTGATGTCATACGACGACATCACAGTAGTCTAGTAATCTTCTAGTTGTAAGTGAAATGTAAGTGAACCAAATACTTTTTTTTTATTTATAGAAATATAAGATGACATAAGTTTGAGCTATTTTTATTTCAAATGTAAATAGAAATACATCTTTCAACAATTGTTATATTCTTTCTTTGTTGATAGTTATCTTCGTACGGGTACGCGTCGTGTACAAAAACGTAAAACACGAACAATGAAAGCCAGTTACAACCCGGACTATCAAGCAAAATTAAAATATAATGCTTGCAATGTAATGGGTAAAGAAATCACAATTACTCTAGCATTCAACTTTTTTTCATCTATATATATGTTGTAATGAAATTGATTTAGGCCGTCGTTTACAAGTAACTGTTTGGCAACGTGCACGGAAATTCGAAAAAAATCAATGTATTGGTGAAGCATTTATTCAACTTGATAATCTAACATTAACACAATTAACATTAGCTTGGTATCAATTGTTTCGAGAAAAATTAGTCGAAAGCGAATTTTATGATTCAAGCTAACTGTCAGATTGTCGTCTGCATTTTCGATGTGATTATGTAAATTAATACCAAACTAGAACAACTAGGCTTTTATGCGATGTTAGTTTTCCACTCGTTCTTCCTTTTATTGAGAGAAGGAATCTTCTCGAAAAAAAAACAACATTTCGTTTACATATGTATACATTTTTGTTTTATTTATATAAAATTAAAAAAAAAAGCATTCAAGTCAAAAACAATAGCCCTAAGCGAGATTACATATGTATCACATGGAATATTCATCAGATCGGCTAGATCGAAGTACGACACGTTTCATCAATTAAAATGAACAGTTGATGTCATACCTGCTTGATTGAACAATATATTGGAATCAATATTCATTTCTGTGACAATCGTAAGAAGTAAATTATTCATTTGTCGATCTATGTCATTAGTTAATGAAGTCAATGATGAATAATCTGTGCGTTGAAGATCGTATAGAGAACGTGCAAAATCTAATACAGTATCCTTAAAAACAAATTGTTTTTCTTTTTCTTAGAATAAAAACATCTTCTTCATTTCGTTTGTTGCCTTACTTTAAGAAATATACACATTGGTTTAACAGCACTATCGGGTCCGAGAATACCCCAGGCAAAAATAGGTGTCATATCTTCGATTAATGTTAAAAATGTTGTTAGAAATCCATCTTGATACTGATAGCAAAAGCAAAATAAACAATGCAAATATGATCTTAGTCATATAAAGTTTTTGTTACTTTAGCTGTTGCACGTCGAACTCTAAGAGCACATGAAACAGCTTTATTTAATGCTTGTTCCCGGAATGTTTCTGAAAACCAGCGGTTTTGTAATATTGTTCGCATGGCTGATGGTGGCGAATCTAATTCGAAGATCATATTTGAATAAAAAAATTAAGTTAGATCTATTTTCTTATTACCTAATATTTCAAAACCTTCTAATAACATGAAGTCAATACCAACATTATACACTGTCGGTGTTTTAATCTAAATTTGTATTTTTTTGTAGAAAATAACGAAAAGCATGTTGATTTTATTTTTTGGTAAAATTTATTTTACTCCTGCTGTTGCAAGTTCTTCATTAATCATTGACCAATGGCGATCGTCAGCTAGAAGAGCATTCATATGATCAAAAGCTTGTATAAAACGTGTTTTATCCTAACAAAAATAAAAAGAACATTCATTTCTCTTCTCTATTCAAATATTAATTATTTTAAGTTGAATGTTATAAAAAGTATCAATTTCTTGCAACGTCTTTTATTAGATGTTAGATTTTCTAATAAAAAGAAAAACACTTATAATGCCCTGCAGGCATAATTGTTCTATTTATATAATAGACATATATGGGTATATATATATATATTAGATTTTCTGTCGACAATGATCCAATTTTATGAAATGATTGATGATAGGACATAGTATTATTAATGAAATCTGAATACTACATAAAAAATAGTGAAAGATTGTTTTCAGATACATTTCCCTAGGGACTAACAAATCTGAAGAGAAAAATCTGTTTTTTGATGATCTTGAAGAATATTTGTTGCAACCAATTTTTCATCGATATAAAGAAAGAATTAATTGGGTGTAGTTGAATTTGCTTCTCGTTACATCAATATCTCAAAAGATATAAAATAAAACTAACTAAACACGATAAAATGCATGACTAAAAACATATAATTCTATATAAAAGAAAGAAAGGAAAATAATTGAGAAAACACAATTAGAATAAAGTATTTTCTTGTTTTATCGTCATACTTCAGAATTTCATGTTCAGTATTTTCAATGGAAATCGTATTAAAAGTTATTTTGAAATATTCTATTTCAATTAGTCCTCGAAGATAATTCTTCTTCAATCTTTTATCATAGACCCAAAGAAATACATCACGGAAAAAGAAATATTAAAATGATGACAGTTTTTCATACACATTCACAGTGTTTTCCCCATTCCACCGAGACTAAATATATCGACAAAATTTTGTATTCTCTTTCGTCGAGTTTTGTATGATCGACATAGACTACTGAGCATCAGTAAGTCAACAGTTTCGAATGAAAACCTTCAGAAAATTTTCATAGACTCTTCTGATTCTGCATGACTTTTATCATTGCCACTATTATTGTATGAAAAGATATGATTACGTTTATAAATATGAACCATCATCGTGGCTACTAATTTTTAAATTTCAATTATTCAAACATCATATGTTACAAATTTTAGGAAATACAATTTCTTGACAACGATTTTATTTCATTACTGTGTGCAATGTTAAATCTAACAAGTGATTTTGATTAGTCAATACAAATATTGTAGAAGACCTTATCATCATACTTTTAGATAATGTTTATCTCATTGTTTTGTAGAGAATATAAAATCCTAAACACAGGATACATATCAAAGCATAGTATTGATTGAAAAATTTGGCGAGAAAGTTTACGATGATAATTATAATTGATTTATTAACGAGCATAATAAGTAGACTTTTTATGACATCAAAAAAATTCTAAAAGGAGAAGAATGTACGAAACATGATAATCAGTGTACTGTGATTAATTTGATTGCACAGTCGAAAATTTATTTATATAAAAACGTGTTCCATCGAAGTAATTTTTATTCTATGTTAAACAGAATGAACACGAATTTACGAAGTTTTACGTTTAAATTTCGTAAATTTTGAAAGATACTTTGAAAAGAACTTAACATTGATGCATTCAATCACTTATTAAAATGATCATTATGAAGAAGAAAATATACATCTATATAAAACCTATTTTAATTCTCAGTTTTCTATAGAACGTACTACATTTCTTGAAAACGAAATGAATTTTTCATTTTTTACTGTTACCCCTAATCAATAAACAGTGAAAATGATGGGAATAAAAAACATCCATAACCTACTTTCAATGCTTTTTCAAGAAAATTTTCACATATAGCTCTTGATATTCGTTTCAAAAATTCTTTCTTCTCTTCACTGCCAAGTACTTCCTAAAAGAAGAAAAATAAATATTTGAATGAACTACTTTTCTTGTTGTTTATATTATAATTGAACAAACATCACAAGCATTTCTAATGCACGATAATTTTGCTAGATAATCTGTATCGGATGAGCAGCGCAGCAGTTTCGTTCGTAATTTTTTATATTGAACTTGATTTTTTTCGGCTAAACGTAGTCCATATACGTAGTAAGGTGGTAAGGAATAGTATGGTGATGATGGATCAAATAGTAAATCACTTGTATCAAGCCATTCAGCATCCTAAATAAATAATAATATTCTCTGTTGTATTTTTCTTCTCAACAGAATAAAATTCGTTATACATCTTGAGCACTTTCGAAACTATCTGATGAACGTATCGACCGAAGTGAACGTCGATCATTGAACGTATTTAAATCACATTGTACACTTAAGACTGTTTGTAATTCTTGTTGAACACGTATCGATTCGGATCGATTGAATGATATTGCATGATTTTCATTTGTATTATTACTTGATGGTACAGCTTGGAATATCGATTGTGTTTGTTCTTCTTGTTCTAAGATCAATGTTAATTCATGTGCATTTGAATTAACATCAATTTTATTCAATAAAAACTGTATTTTTTGTTTTAATTCAACTAAACGAGTAGAACTTGATGTTTCATCATGCTGAATTAAATCAGGTTGATTTGTTAATTGCATCGAATTCAATAAACTAAGATCAATCATTGTTAATGCACGTTGCCAACAATCGATGGATATGTTAAGATGCTCAAGACCATTTTTATAAAGTTGTTGAACTGTTGGTAAACTTTCTTTTGTTGGTGTATCTAAAGCATTTTCCCACTCTTAAACAAAAGATAATATTTTTAGTGAAACCTTTTTTCTTTTGTTATCTTACCATCCGTCGATGCTGATTTAGTTAATGGCGCTACATTTTTTGATTGATTTTGACGATTTACTTGTGATCGACGATTGTATACTTTCCAGAATATGAAAGCTAAACCTGAACGAAAACAGAAAATTTATGAACCTAATAAGTATTTGTCTAATTTTCCCTATAAATACAACATTTGAAAATGTTTTCATTCAATGTTAACAGAGTTTAGGGAAGGATCTAGAGAATGAATTCGTCCATGTTCAGGACCATAATCAAGTTGACTAAGAAATGTATCAAATTAAACAGCAGTGGTACTCAATATATCGATGACATAGCATATTGTAATTTCGAGAAATAACTAATTAAATTAAAATTGTTATATTTCATTCAGTATAGACTGTATGGAGAACAAGTCCTAACGGATACGTTTTCATCCTATGGAAAACTACCTGAAAATAAATTTGATCTATAATCAACAGTAGTTAGTATTCATAAATTCTAATGTATCATGATATCAAGCTATTAAGATCTTCACTTGAGAATATATCGTAAGGCACGTCTCAAATATATTATTCAAGACTTTTTCTCTTGAATAGACGCATGACAGTAATATTGATCTGACTCTAATGTGCACAAATTCATTAGAATATCGATATTGATATGCAACGTTTTGAAAGGGTCACTGGACGTTACATTTACTCTGTCTTTAATATATTCTGGTACTTCAATAGTAAGCATAAAGCAAAAGACGTTTCATTAATAGTTTAGAAATTCTCTTTCTTTACAAAACATAATCACAAAAGTGCGAACAAGACCATTGATATATTGAAATCCATGAGATGCTTAAGTATTCATTACAATTAATTCTATATGATTAAAGATATTTGATAGACTCGTCCGAATTTCTTTAAACAATCAAACTTGGCCGGCTAGAATGAATAGTTTGAGTTTTTTTTCTCTGAGTGAATTTTGCTTGTAGAAAAGACACGACGTTTGCATGAAATCGTTGTATGCTTTGATAGTTTGATCGAAAATAGTTGCCAGATTTTACTACTGATCAACGTCAACAACTAGGTGTTTGGCTTATTCAGTCTAACATGAACAGTGATTTATCAAGTAAAAGACTGTCATGTTTAGCCGTTTTGCGGTCTTGCTTATTCTCATTCACTATATCATAGAAAATAGAATTCCCAAGGTCATATAATCTCAAGCACACGAGTGAGTTGCTGCTGATAGAAAAAAGTCTATTCTGCAAAGTACGAGCAAGATGATTAATTTTATTTAGTGTAATATTATAGAGGAGAGCTATTCAGCTGTAGGTGAAAAAGAAAGAATTCTCAAGATATATTTAGCAAGAACATTACATTTTATTCATAACTTGTTAATTTTCATTCTCTTCAATTTGATTCATGTCCGTAAAATGAATGAACATAGTGAGCAATATTCTTTTTGTTGTATACTGTATCTAACACTCACGTTTGGTTTTTATTGAAAGTTTCTTTTGGCAATGAAATCACGTAGAGACGAAAAAAATTCTAAAGATAAATGATTGATATATCATCAAAAGCCCAATTACGATTGATATCAATTGTCTACATATCAGAGATATTCGTCTCAAATGAACACCAAGGAGTGTGTGATCGATTTTTATAAAAAGCAAAATGTTACGATACTAAGACGTAAAATGCATCATTGATTGATTTTTATTGAAATTACATAAAATTTTCATCAGTCATTTTCTTACCAATAGCTGCTATTGTTGTTGAAGATATAAAACCCACTCTACGTATATGACTGTTACTATTCATAAACGACATAATTCTACAACAGATCAATACTAAAATAAAGAAAATATAAACAAATTACAATGATAAAATTTTTAGAAAATTAAAATTACAATAATTTATTTATTCAAATACAGAAAAGAAAGGAAATATTTTAATTTTTTATGGATGTTAACAAAGGTCCATCTTTTTTTTCGAATAATTGTTCTTGAACATGTTGCTGTCGAAATAGACTTATTTGTTTACCCAAATAGAGTGCTTGTTCTAACGATGTACCAATATTCTAAAGCAGAATTACAATGAAATTCTATTTTCTGTTTTCCACTTCCGAAGAGATACAATAATTTACATTGGCGTGATCAACACTGCTTGCTAAATTCTTCACAGCATCAACACTATATTCAATGTCAAATATGAGACCACTCATACGTTCTTGTAAGTTTTCAAGTTCGAGTCTTCTCTGTACCAGTGTCGGCAAAGTTTTTTGAACGTGTTCCTTAATTAGAAATTTTCTACTGAATAAGCTATTTCGTTCTTTTTCTGTCATATTTATTCACTTGAAGACGATAAAAAGCTAGTGATGGTTCATTAGCATTGTACTGAATTGTTTCATTGATGAACTGTATCGATGAACGAACTTTTTTTTCAATATCTGTATTTGCACGATTCATGAAAATATTGGACCGATGATTCTCTGATATTTAATGAAGCTATTTGTCGAAAATAAATTTAAAATAAATAAAACATTAATTGAAGATCTTTTTCCATCCAATAAAATAGAATTTTCCTTTTAACGACCTCTATGGAGAGGAATATATCGACGTATATATATATACTATATATATATATATATATATGTATTGATGTCTTTGTGCAAGAGCATTTAATTTAATTATCATGACACAAAAATCATCATCAGAACACTTCTTACTTCATTCTCTTGAAAATCATCGAAATATATCTCAACTACCACAAAGTTCTCTAAAACATTTCACTGATACACGACATCATGTGGAAATCAATACAGAATATATGCAATTTAGTCATGATGTGGGAATTAATACACTGAATCATACTGAACAAATAGCTGAAAATCTTAATAATACAAGTGCTACTGAAGATATTTCTCCAATGTTTATACAAGGTAGACTGGTTTCGATGTGCACTACGAAAAATTCAGCTATTTATCCTCACATTTGAAAATATATGTATAATGCTTCATTATCCATTAAATCTAATTCGATGTTACTTTCGTAATTTTGCAAATGAATCCCATCAGCTAATGTCGGATGATTGTCATCTTTCAATATTAGATTTCTACGTGTGTTCAACTGTGGAAGTTGATAGAAATGTTTCGAGAAACACAAAACTAGTCGACCTATGGTTGGTGTTTATTTTCTTGAAACACAGAGCATTGCAATGAAATTTTCTTGTCAAAGTTTGTTGCGAAATATGCCTACACCCTAAAGTTACTTGTAAATTTAACATTACTGCGTCGACATGCTTCGAAAGCTTAACTTAGGAAAGTGAACAACGATATTATGATTAATTTAGTAGCAATAGAAGTAATATCATACACAGTACTCAAGATTGAATTTAGAACATGAAAGAAGAAAAATCTGACTCTGATTTCATAAATTAATTTTCTCTTGTATTGTAAGGAAAAATATGAAGTTGTGTCATCTTCATAGAATTCTTGGAACTTTCGTAGTCAATGCGAAGGTTACATGAAGAGATAGTATCATGCAAATTTCACTTTTGGGTAATCAAGGCAACGTAGTCGTCGTATATTTCGCAAAGTCCTCCTATAATTTCCTATTTTCGAGTTATTTTTCCTATAGTTCCTATGCATCTAAAAAAAAGTGAAGAAATTTCACTAAAA
Organism: Rotaria macrura; assembly: GCA_900239685.1. NCBI lineage: Eukaryota > Metazoa > Rotifera > Eurotatoria > Philodinida > Philodinidae > Rotaria > Rotaria macrura. Next base: position 18,772 of record OENT01000138.1, read on the forward strand.
ATTCATTTTTAACGCGATATTGATGATTTAGAGAAGTACAAATGTATATATAAAGAACTGGTCAAAAAGTAGTCCCCCATAAAATCCCAGCCACTACAAGTCCTGTTGCTCTGAAAACTAGACTTCATATAGATCTCGAATAATGTAGGTCAGCGGTGAAACCCACAGCACGATATCCTGAGTCACAAGAGTTATGATGCATGCGATTCATTTCGATTGTGGACTTCATGACTCCAGAAGAACAAAATCGTATGAGCTGCAAGAGATATTATTTTATAGTCTGTATACTGGCGAATGATCGTAAAAATTTTATCGAAATTCATCGAGCTTTTGTGAAGTTAGACTCACTTTACTGTAAGGATGGGTGTGCTCAGAAACTGTCAAATCTCATTGAGTGACCCATAACTCACTGTGGTTTCAACAGATCAGTTTCAAAATTAAAGAAAAGGTAGCCTCACAGAGCATTTTTGTTCTCCAACATTTTCAGACTTCTATCAAGTACTAGAGAGAAATGAAACTATGCTCAAGTTCGAGATAATGTCATAGATCTAAGTATTCGACTACTCAATCAATCGACCTCATCTTTTGGGCACATAAGTAGCATGTACGGGGAGACATTTCTACTAAGAAAAGTTAAGAAAATTCACTAGATATCATGGAAAACAAAGGACATAAACTTGTTTAGTCAAATTTTCCCTCAATCTACCTACTTTTTATTGTTTTGTTTCAGAATGTCATAAAAAACGCTATACAAAGGAATTAGAAAGACTTTATCGATCTACTTCAAATCTGTCAACGGTCCTCTAATAGTTTTCATCATGATGATGAATCACAATAAGCGTGCGAGTAAAAATATAAGTAAAAATTGTTATGTAATTGTGAAGAAAATAGGAATCCTAATTCTTCCTCCTTATCTCCTTCAACTTCGTCAGAATGAGGGAATATGTAACTATAAAAGTTTATGCTTTGTTTTCCATCATATCTATTAAATCTGCTATCCAAGAATTTTTACTAAAAATAATGGTCTTCTATAATTCCTATATTATTTTAGCAATCCTATAAAAAGTTTTATTGTAAAAATCCTATCCTATCTATACATCTCGCAATCAGGTCTCTACGAAGCCTGGGTTAACCATGACAACACACTCATAGAATGGTCGATTGCCTTCAAAAACATGAGCCTGAAATCTCTGAACATTTTCGAAGTATAATCGGAGCTCGATCTCGGTTTGGATTCCAACACTCAATTCGAAACTATCTCATTAAATTCTGTTTTTTAATTTTTGAAAATAGTAACGGCTTGATATATAAGTAGCAGAAATGATGTAATTTCGAGAAAAATCAGTTTTCTGCGAAAATCTATCGAATAGCAGCAGACTATGTAATTAGTTCATAGAAAACGACGTTGTTATTTATTGAGTAAAGTGTCAAAACAAATATGTTTTATTCTCTATTCGATTCAATTCACATAGAGATCTTTTGCTTTATTGAAAGAAACAGTTAAGTGTATTTACTTGAGAATATTATATTTTCCGGATTGTACCTCTTCAGGCTAGACAAAGCAATTTAATTATTATACTCTGAAATATTTCAGAGTACGCCTACAAGTAGCAAGACAAAGATGAAGTTTGTCGCCTACAGCATTTTAATTTTGAAGCAAGGATTATTCCTCGACGATCTCCAGAGGATTAAAAAAAAGTAATACGATTAGTATCCGACAAATCTTTTGAATTTCTACTCGAGAAGATTAAAATGATTAGAAAGTATTTTCTCTATAAACATTTTATCTCTTTGATTCTAGATAGATGAATTTAAATAGTACTTGTGCAAATCTTTTCGAAAAGTGTTGCTTCTTCTCACTCAATGAGAATTGACGTCTTTCTATTAGAAATAAATAGTATATTTCCTATTGAGTCTTTTGATAGACGGGACTGAAATGTGTTGTTTTAGTCTATTAGACTTTGATCAAGAAACTTCAATATAGATATCATTACAACCATTACGATCTGGTGACTTGATCACAAGAAATCGATAACATAAAAGTTTCCGACTCTTTCATATTTCTAATTGTCATCCGACTCTGTTTAGTTATGTTTATAATTACACTTCATGAATTCATTGAATACAAATTCAATGACATACTGATAAACTGTTCCAAGGATATTTCGAGATCTTTAATTAATTCAATTGAATTGCATTCAAAATGGACATATAGGATTTGAAGCAGATTATTTGCTACAACAAAGGCGTGACTAATTGCTATCTTTTTTTTGTGTCAAACTGAAATCCTGAAGTTTAATGACTTTGAACTTTTTAAATTCACACTGCTGTCATATAGGAGTTACTGCAATAGAGATATAATCGCTTCTATTTATCATGGTTCGTTTGCAACAACTCATCTTCAGTTGTATTTGAATTTGGAACAAATAATATTTTGAGAAGAAATCACGCAAATCGCAGTTATATTTACAATAAGTAAATAGATTAAACTTTCCGTCTGGTGATTAAAAAAAGAGATTCGTACGTACTAATTAGAAGAGATGCTTTCAACATTGTTTCAGAATGGAATACGATATTAAACAGTATTTAAAAATTTTTCATTTATATTATATTTTTTTGAAAACTAGTCAATTTTATTTGAAACATCAGAATTCAAGAAGGAATGATTTTGATTTTATGAAAGATTCTAATGCATACGTGCAGGGTCGAAAGTAATCAAGCCATATGCATTATGCATGAAAATCCATTGATCATATGTGAAATGCCTCACTTTATGGAATCCAAAAAGTATACTCAGTATATCTATTTAAATTACCACTACCGAACAATTCAATTACCAACTGCAACATCCGCTAGCCGTTTCCCAGTAAATATGAACAAAAACTATTCGAAATGAATTCTTGCTTTAGGTAGATTCCAAGAATAAAAATTTAGTATGCGTCATATTACTGATTGAATATTTCCTGAGTCGAAAAACAATTCCATGACAAGTCGAATGAACGATAGCTTACAGAGCAAGTCAGAGTTTAGCTTTCTCATTTTCGAAATCTTCAGCTCGAAATTCATCAGAGCTCTTGACTTTTTTCAACAGATTCTCATCAGAGGATATACAGTTTTTATGAATCAACAATGGACGCATTGTAATTCTTGGATATGGTGTGCACATTTATACACTAGAACTCGTGTACAGAAAAGTGTTACAGCAAATTTTCACAATAGTTAATCATTCTGAGAGAATTGATGACTCAACTTGATACTTGTTGAGAATGCTGATGTGTTTTGTAGCACAATGAACACTCATATTAGTAGTATTAACGCTTGTGGACGCTCCATATCAACGATTAATTGTCAGTATTTCAGTGATAAATGAGCATGAAATCTGTCTGATATTTTATTGAGAAAAATTTCTCTAATAAGTGAGTTACACATAGTTCGAACACTTCTTTCAGGTTTTTGAAATCAGAGATTCATAATCGATTCAATGAACGATGGCAAAGATAAACAGTTGCATAATCTTGAAAACCCAAACAAAATATTAATTTTACACTATTTCTTTTACATAAACCAAAATATATTTTATACTTACTAGCTGAAGCATCGGAATCATATTGGAAAATGATAACTGAACGTCGACGACAAGCCATTGAAGAAGCAAATATTGAAAATCAACAGGTGAACTTGATAGACAAAAACAAATATGTATCAAATGATTGAATTATTTGGTTTTTAGTTGCATACTCTTATTAATGATTTAAGCAAAGAAAATGATGAACTTCGTATAGTAGCCAATCATTGTGATTATTTGCAGACTATTCTTGAAGTAAATCATATTTCTTTGAGATAGGTTAATCCAAACAAAGGTCATGTTTCGTTTTTATTTTCATTATAGGCATTAACTACCGGCAATCATCGTCTTTTCGACCGATTGAATACAGATGACGGTCCAATAGATTAAAAGATTTCTCATTAACGTTGATATCAAGACTGGCTCTTAGATTTTTGCTTATATTTTGTTTTAGTCTTGTTGAAACTTTTTATATTGTTTAATCACTAAAGATGCATTCAAATCTCTCTAGTTTAGATATAGAATTACGTTTTTCTGTGTTAAGATACATTCAACTGCTATATTTGAAAAAGAGATATTTATCTATTCAGTACTAATATTACAATAACGAACTGGCTATTAATGATCAAATGAAAATTAACATTGAGAAAAAACTGATTGTTAACGCTTTGACGTTCATTGTTTTCTACACGATCAAAACTAAATTGTAATTGTAATAGTTTTAATTCGAAAGAAAAATATTTCCGTAAAAAAATGTATCGTTAGAATGTATATTAATTTTTTCTTTTCATTCGTCAAATGCATCTAAGTCTCTTCTCATGGAATGAGAAAGTTTTGTGATCATCTCTCTTATCAGCATTTATATGATTTATTATTTTTTGCCAAAAAATAGATAAAAAACGATCTCATTGTTGTTTGGAAAAAAGTCATCCCTTTTTTCTTTGTGCTATTGTCCAGTAAAATCATGCGAAAAAGAAAACATCGTAGTATTCAGTTTTTTTTTGTCTTATACAAGTTAACTCAAATCTGATATCAATTATTATCAAACATCAATAATGTAGGCGTTGCCTATGAGTAGATCACATTAACACGAACACCTGTTGTAGAGTGCCGTTAATTCTGAATGCATATATAAAATCTATGAATATCGTCTATTTATTTCTTCCATCTTTTTTTTCCAAACGAAAAACATGTTTTATAAATTGATCCTTTTTTATTTGATTATTGAAAGTATTTCATCAGTACCCACTGTACAATTATCACAAAGTCGAAATGCAGCGTTTGAATTTCGAGAAATGATAACTAAGGTAACAGGTCGCTCAGCAATGGACTATCTTGGATATGGATGTTATTGTGGTCTTGGTGGTAAAGGACAACCAGTTGATGCAGTTGATCGTTGTTGTCAAGCTCATGATAAATGTTATGCTGATACTTCGACGTATCTTCAATTTTGGAATTTATGTTCACCCCATTTAGTTGGCTATGGATGGAATTATAACAATAACCTTATTACATGTACTGGAGGAAAAGATTCGTGCGGATATAAAACATGTATGTGTGATAAAATCGTTGTTGAGTGTTTTGCTCGAAATCGTTACAATGATCAATATAAAGGACACAGTCAAAGTTCATGCTGATGATGTAGACATTAATCTATTACTCCTTTCTGGCTTCTGTATGACTTTGTGACCTTGATCAGTTTTTCAGTTGATTTCCGAGACCAAAATAAATCAATATAACAGAATACTATTCATTGATTTGTTTTTCTTTCAATGTCAGAAAAAAACGATTTACATGATTCGAGACATCTTTTAAAATAAAAATATTTTTGTGCTCTATGAAATTCTGAAAAAAAGTTAATCAATAACTAAATATTCCATGGATTTATTGTATTCATTAAATAAACAATAACTTTTTTAGCATCATTTATTTGAATGAAAAAAATTTACTGTTGCTTTAAATTTGAAATTTGATTTTCAACTAACGCATGTTTATTAGATTCACAAATTGTGAATCACAACACCTTTGAACTGACCGATTTATTTCAGTTTTACTTTATACCATGTCAAAGTTACTTTACTTTAGATGTTCGCATGACGATGTCAAAACAATTTTTCTTATTTAATTCAATAGTAGATCAAACTTAATTACTTATTAATAGAAACCATTGTACGATCAAGTAAATGATGCCGAAGTACGTAGATACTGCAGAGAAATATGGCAATATCGAAGCAGTATTACGAGTGGAAAATTCACGGATTTCTTTCGATTCTATCCAGCTGATTCCTGCTAGAAAGCTGAATAAATTGATCGGAATTCACCCGAATTATTGTAGTGTGAATGCTGCTTCTATGATTCGAACAATGTGTCCTGTATTTTTGTGCTGGGTGCAAGCTATACTTTTCGTTTTGAATGCAACTCAATTTTTCGTTTCCCATTGCAGTGAATATCATCGATTCATTTTTGAATGACTGCTAGCCACCATTTTGTATTTTTACACAAAATTTATTTTTCCTGATCGTCTATTACTTGAATTATCGCTCATGCCATATGTATCATAAATCTGATACTGAATACGAAGAATTGAACATACACATTGACTTTCTTAAACTTGTAAAACTTACATTTTTTTGAAACATTAAAAAGATATTTATATATTTATATATGCATATTAATTCACAAATAATAATATGCACTCGAACTGAATTAGGACTGAGCTCAGAGTGGGATTTCAAATTTTAATGAGGTGAAAATTTCAATCTGTAGTTTACTAAATCTATCTTTATAAAACTATATGTTATAATAAATATAATAATAATTGTATCTTATTGGATTAGTAGTTTAGTAACTATTTCTGGGCAAGTTAATAGGCATCAACTAAAACAATGCTCTTATTCAAGTATGTGAAATCTAAATTTCAATTTTCTTTCATTCTTAGATGATTGCATCGTTTAAATTCGTTGATTTTCCATTGTTCTTCCCCTTGTGTATCTTATTTTTATTTCAAAAAAAAACTAAAAACATAAATACACGTTAATATTTGATTTTCATGTCGATCGTTCTTTTGTTCGCCTCTACTAGAAAACTAAAGAACATTGGTAACTAACTTCAATCGAATGAATTTGATTGGAACTAATTTTTAAGATCAACAATTGAACTCGATATCTTCATGAAGATGAATTTTATTTATTGTTTTAAATTGATATCATCACAGATTATTTTGTTATCCAACACATGATGTATTTTTCCCGCTTGATTAAGTTTCGCAATGTGATTCTATTATTTCTTTTCTCTCGTCATTTTTCTAAATGTTGTCAGAAACGAAAGTTATTCATGATATCAATTCCCATCGGCATGCATCAGGATCATCATTACTACAACACGAGCCTATTTCTTCTATTAATTCAGATACTATTTTAAACTATCGATCTGAGAATAATGTTGCATCACAGAAAATAATTTGCATAAATTCACTTCGAAATTCTACTGAATTCGTCAAGGATAGTTATCAGAGACTTTCGAACAATAACTTTATCAATACACATTTTCCAGTAGTAAATATACAAAAAGGTAACATATCGTTGTAAATTGTACGAAATACTCACTGAGACTGAGTCCATTCATAGATTATCAATATATGATCATTTTCTCATAGAATTTAATTTCTATTTCAATATTTTTATTTGTCAAGATTCGACGATAATCAACAAGATATCATCATGTCACATGCCAGCAGTACCTAAACAGGCTGGTACATTTATTCATCGACTGGTTGATAAATTCTTTTTAATGACGAATAAAAACTTATTTCGTTTGAAACAAATAAAACGAAGAAGGGTAAATAGAAAATTAAAAACGAGAATTTTATCCGATGATAGCCATACATTACTAAATATTATGCCGAGAAAAAAACAGCAACGACGACGACGACTATATCGATCGAGTTCGAAAACAAGAACAAATAAAGATCAACATTGCACCGTTTGTCGAAAATATCGAAATAATCACTCAATGGTACCAATAGATATACCAGAAGTTTCATCTGTTGATTACATTTCCAAATCGTCTAGAATTCTCAATACGAATGCGATACCAACTCGAAAGTACCATTCAATTTTAACGAATGATCCACTGAAAGTTTCTCCGAAAAGTCAATTAGAAAAAGTGCGAGCATTAAATGAAACACAAAGTCAAACGATTGCTCATGCAGTCGAACTGATTTTCGACACATTAATATCGAATTATGAATAAGTATAACAAAAGAAATTGATTTTCTATTCTTTTTTCTCTCTCATTTAATGTGTATACAACAAAATAACAAAATCTTTCATGTCTCTATACGATTAACTTCAGTTATAGTTGCAAAACTTGATCTGTTTTTCTTTCTTCAATCATATTATTCATTTATGGAGTTGCATACAAATGTAGATGTCAAGGAAGATTAGAGCTTAGAGCACGAATCTGCTGCTGCTGTTGTTGTTGTTGTGTGTTTGACAATCCTTGTGTTATCTGGATTACTCGCATCAAACAAACAAAAACGAATCACACTAATATCAAATCAAACAAATACAGATGTTCAATTTAGCTCAATTGATAATTTCTATCATCACCTTTATGTAGAGTTAGTTTACAGTGAAACACGAGCACCAGTGTTTGCGAAGGGATTCCGGTTCACACCTTTGAGAAGGAAGGGAGTAGTAGCATGATAGAGATGATGTCTTAACACTATAGAAAAAGCGGATGTCAATGCTCCAATGAACACGGAAATCAGTGTAATTCTTGCTTCAGTGCACATCAAATTTCCATATAATCAACGGCTCTAAAAAACACCTACATCAACGTAATTTTTGCTTCAATGAATACTAATCCTTATGTGTTCAGTGCTTTAGTGAACACCGATTGCATTGTAATTGGTTATTCTAGGTTAGTGTCTGCAGCATTAATATGAAACATTGTTAATCCTTGTATCCATAGAACTTTATTGATTCATTTGATTGAATCACTTTACTTATGCGAGTGATAAATCTGTTCATCTTGTCTGTACTTATTCGTGACTATATGATTGTTCAATGAGTCAAAGTTCGTGTGAAATTTTTCACATTCATGTACTACGAAAATAGAAGGTTGTCTTCATAAAAATATAAAACATTATTTGTTATCAAACGAAGTACGTGTCGATCAAGTATACGAAATAACTTCGAACAGCAGAGAGAAAAGAAAAAACGAATGCTTAGAAAAACAGCAATTTTTCTTGAATACAGACATATTCAATGAAAATAATGACATAGCTGTCGAAGATATGTAACATGTGGTGGTGATAACCATGTCGATAAATATTCATGTCTAGTCTATTTCAAAATTTGAACAACATCTTGTAGAAACAGATTAAAATATTCAATAGACTAAAAATTGACACCACAATGCATGATTTGAAATGAAAAAATAACATCACGCTTCGTTCCTGCGTAGTATAATCTTAATTATCAAGTATTCTAATATCTGCATGATCGACTTGACAAACTCATTGATCCATGGAACGCTGTCTAACATAAAATCTTTGAATAGAATCACACACATTTCCATCATAGTCATAGCATTCGATTTGGTGTAATAAAATCGAACAAGAATCTTTTATCTCTGCTGATGTTATCTGTCTTTTGAAAGATTAAACTAATGAAAAAAAAATTAGATTAGGTAAAATCAAATCGTGCAAATCGTTTGAAATCGATGACATTTCTACCGAATAAAAGTACATCTACATGATTATTAATATGCTTTTCTTTCGATGCTTTTCATTATCTCGATTGATTGAAACTTGCATATGCATTACATCAAATGATAATCTTATGGAAACTTGATTGATTAGGTTTTCTTTCTTTCAAGACATTCGTACATATGCGTTTTCTGTGAGTCCTTTCGAATAAATATGAAAAAATTGAAATATATTTTTATTCGATCCATAAGCCAATAGATGAGCAATATGCATATATATATATTCATTTGACAAACAAACATATAACTAGACACGCACAACAATAAAGAGAGAGAAAAAAAAATATTCGTTCATATGAAATAGATAAAAGCGGGAAACAAGGGTGAGTGAGAATTAGAGATTCAAGTGGTATGTCACAACGGAAATTAAATGGAATTCATGTATAAATCTGACACGAACAAAACAAAAAAAAAGAAGAAATCATACTCAAAGAATGATACAAGCGGCTGATTTTGTTGCTGAAACATTCGATTCATAATGATGCTTATAAATATTTGTAGAATTCATATTGGAAGTTTTATCATTCAATTTCATATTATTAGTAGTATTTATACTGTTCTGTTTTTCGACAACAACGGTATGACCTAGAAAAGAAAACAAAAATCGACTGATATTTTAAATATTATTTAAATAGAAAAAAATTAACATGCAATAGCTCTACAATAGATAATAGTATAACTAAGATATGCAAAAGTAAATAGAGTGGCATAGGAAGGGAGCATATAGTAACTAATGCACGCAGATATATATGTCAGCGTCCAATCTCGGATTCGCCTAGGCAGATCTTAGATTGTTCTGAAACCGAGATTGGACACTAACATATATATTTATGTATATACGTACAGATATATACAAATTAACAATAACAGAAAGAAAACAATATCGGGTACGTGAAATAAAAATGAATGTGTAGAAAAAGAAACAGAAACGAAAAATACATTGATAAATTTACTCACAATTAACTTAATTTTATTCTAAAGTACGTAAATTATAGAAAAAAAATCTTTTTCTATGTATATATATGAAAGAAATATTTCTTTTTCTTACTTTTCGTTGTTCGTTGTTCTTCTTCAATTTGTTGTTTAGCATCTGCTATAATCGACTTAATTTGTTCAAGAGTAAAATCTTGTGTTGATATTCGTGTTGCCGAAAAATCCATCTTTATACGATTTACTTAAAAAGTCAACGAGAAAAACATCGCTCGTCAAAAAGAAATTAACAATCATTCAATTAAAGCACTATACCATTGGGTGGTGCTATAACAACAGGATAAAAACCACCGACTGGCTGATAAAGTACTCGAACATAACCAACCGTACGATTAACAGTTAAATAACAGATAATTAATGGTTCTTTATTTTTTCCGACAAAACTATCTTCTTCTGATGGAAATAAAACACCCCAACCTATCTTATCGCCTTGTTTTAAATATTTTGCAGCTTAAAATAGAAATCAAATGAAATTTTCATTTTGAACATGAAGCATAATTCTAATACCATCTCCTGTTGGCCAAAAACGTAAATAATCTTGTTTGAATTGAGATATCGGCGGTGGATCAAGCGGTGAAGCAGTACATAAGGCGATTGCTATTGAAATTCAAATGATAAATGTCTTAATGAGATTTCAAAAGAGAAAACATACCTGGTGGTGGTTCACTATCGCTAAATTTATCGATGAGCACGATTTCGAAATGATTATATTCTATAACAAGTAATGAAATGAGTTCAGGAATTTAAAAAAAGAAATTCATGCATTTTTTTTCTTAATCTCATGTAAAATATACAAGAGAAATTAACGTACGCAAACTTGACTTATCATTATATAAAATACTATCTCTCTCATTGTGTAGATGCTAGGAATAAAGATGAATATAATAATAGTCGATGATTGAAATAAATGAATGAAGATACATAAGTTTTATTACGAAGATAATAGACATTTACAATTTTCTTTCTCTTACTTAGTTTTGAACAATGAAGATTCAATAGTTTATTGAAACAGTCTTTAAGCATATAGACAGAGAAATTTCTAATTTTCCCCTAAATTTTGCACGATTGAAAACTAAAGCAGAACGTTATGGATAAAAACTGTGACTCAGAAAGATACGGCTTGTACCAAAATTCAGATAAACACATTCCAATGTAAACTGCAAATCTAGCCCACAAAGGACACTTAAGGTTTTGAGAGTTATCTCTTGCATCTATTGGATTCTCTGAAACAATCTGCGATTACCCCTTATGATAGATCTATTTGTCAATGGATTCTTTATTTTGACAAATCCATTAGTCATCTCTATTTTAAATAAAAAAATGTGTTTTTCTTTCTGTACATGACTACTATCAATAGTTTAATGATGTACAATACATGAGAGAAGAGCTTCGGGAAACTTTCGATTTTTATACTCATGAGTGACAATAAAAATAGTTTTGCTTGTAATCTTGATTCGTTTTTGTAATTCTATTTGAGGTTGTTTGACCCATTTCTATTGGATGGATGTTAAATTTTCTAGGCCTTTTTCTTGTTGGAAATTAAATATTCAGAGAATTTATGTTCGACGATTCTATAGATTTCAATACGGTTTTATGCGTTAGACTTTAGTTAAAAGATTGCTATATAGGAAATATTTTTCGTTTAAAATCAGTTTTATAAAGGGAACTAGTTACCATTATTGCTATATAGTTCATAGATGATACACGGCACATTCGAATAAGTTGAAAACTAATCTATTTTGCAATATCGAACGATGATCGAAATTCATTTTACAGCCACTAGATAAGTTTTCTCAAATTTTTTCGTACGCTACGTACGAATTTTCAGCTTCTATTGACAGCAAAATAGTTTTTTTCGTTAGGGAACTCTGACCATATATGAATAGATAAACTTCAGTATGACATAACTCATTCTTTGCTTTGAACTAATTAGAAACCATATTTTAAATAAATAAATGTAACAGCCCTACATGATTGGGTAGTGTATTACTATCAAAATTCTTATTCTTTGATTGAATTGATTAGACATATTTGATGATGTACTTCTCATCAGTAGTGGTAATTAGTCTACCAATTGATTTTATGACATGGTAAAATCTATCTTCTGTCTTAAGTATCGGTCTCTTTCTCTCCTTGTTGACTCTGAGTTTCTCTTTCTTTCTGTTCTGTCTTCTCATGACCTATAGAAACGTATGTCGCCTGTGTAAACGATGAGATTATTGATAATGCGAAGCCAAATAAAGTGTAATTTCTTCCATACGCAAGCCATTCATTATTCTACCGAAAATAATCACAGTAAAGAATACATAAACGAATGAAATTTAATATAACATTGTATGTAACGCATGTTTTATCGAAATTAATAAATGTGTAATATTTAACTGTTAAATTTAGTTCGATTTCATTATATGTTTCTCAATGTAACAGTGTACGTTTCTTTTTACATATCATAAAATGCAAGGCAAATGAACTATGAAACTTGAGTTATATTTTAACAAATAACACAGCCCAATACTTCGAATCTCTTGAAAACTATTCTAACGTTTGATTTGCCACTTTCAACGTACGTATTTGAGAATGACGAATAATATGATTTGGTCTTTATTACGACCATTTCAAAGAAGCAATCGAAAATCATTACCTCAGGCGTAGTTATATATATATATATATATATATATTATACGTCCTTCGAACTGATTTGCTTTTGGATTAAATGATGTATTTACTTAAGAATACTGCATGAATTTCAAGCAGAGATGCGAAAAGGCTTTAGATTACATTTGAATTACGACTCAACTATAGAATTTTGATCTAAAACTTGGCATATATATAGTATAAAATCAGACAAATGTCAATGAACCATTCACAAGTTAGATAAATATTAAATTCAGAAATAACGCTTTCTAAAACTGGGTACTTAAATTAATATGTTTACGTTTTGAAGAGTATTCGTTTGAATTCTTTCTAAAAACTATTCTCATTGAACTGTCCGTTTGAATGCAGTATCTGATGAAAATTTCGATGGATGAGACGAATTCAAATACAGAAGCGTTTTATTGTTTTAATAAGAACATTATGTTGTATCAGTAGTCAAATTAAAGTCATTGAAACTCGACAGTGGACATTTAAAGAGCGCTCTTCGATACTCTCTGATATGAATGCTCTAGATATTACCTACTCGACTTTTATAATAATTTTACATCATCTTTTCTCATAAACTTCATCTATTATTTCATGCAAAAAAAGGAAGCTTGATTTGCTTCTTTGTTTTTTTTTTGAAGATTATATCATAGTTTTCGATGTTAATGAGTTCAAAATTTACTTTTATGCAAACTGTATGGAGCTTGAAGACATAATGAATGATCGATGTGCTGTGGTAATATGTAAGATTTTTCCTTTAAATCAATTTTTGTTCCTTCTGGTAAACACCAATCTTCAGGATTTCTCTAGAATTAAAAACGTTCAAATTTGTTCACAAGAATAAAAATTAAGTTTTCATCATACCACACTATAATGAGGTGGAACAGACACTCTTGTTTGCCAATAAACTAATAATTCAACGGGTTCACCATTATTTTCAATAAGTATCGTCGGAAAAAATTGTGAATGATCACGTAATGTTAAATAACGTGTACCAATAGGTCGAAAATTTTTACTGAATAATGCAACGCTCATCTCTTGCTCGAATACTTCTATTTCAACGCCAACTGTATCACCCTTTTTACACTGATGTCCACGCATATTACCAACATCTTTACGATTCGAATATAATTTTCCCGTATATGTATTGTATCCAACGGAGTCATTTGTAAAACCTGGTGGTTCATTTAATCCATGCTTCGATGATGCGATACCAATTGTTACCTGACATTGTTCGCCTAGAAAACAGAAAAAAAACCGAGAAACATTTAACAGTATATTAAAACGAAAAAGAGAAAACAAAAAATTAATTTACTAATATTTTCCAATTCAACAAAGAAGAAACGTCTTTCATATGTTAATGGTCTACGGAATTGAACGTAGTGTATTGTATTTTCAGTTTTCGGTATTGATACACGACATAAATGATCATCAACATCTAGTAGAACTTGTTCACTTTTTCGAAAAAAACTATTTGATAAATCTTAAACATGAAAAAATTCTTTTTATAAGAATCATACGTTTGATATCTCTCGAATTTGTTTACCTCTCTCAACAACATCTTTTTGATATATATCAATAGCTGGTTCTAGCATTTGCTTATAAAATCCTTGAAGTTTTATTATTTCATCATTGGTTAAATTATTTTTTCTTTCAATAGAAACTTTTGTTGCTAGAAATGAAATGTAAAAGCGAAAAAAAAATCAGCAAGTAGATATTTGAAACATTTTGAATGTGTTTTACCGTATGGTTGTAGTAAAATAATAGGAACGAAACCACCTTCAGGTTGTAGAACGAAAAGAACATCAACGATTACTTTATTAAACATAACATAAACAAGACATAATTGTTCGGCTTTATCATCTTCACAATTTTCATCATAGAAAACACCCCAACCTATGGTGCTGCCAACTTTCACTAAAGTAAATCATATCCTTTTCATGCGTCGCTTTCCAAGAAAATAAGTTACTTTTCATTTTAGCAAACCATGTATAGTAATCTTTCATTAATGTACATGTTGGCGTCGGTTTTAAAGGCTAAAAATGATTTTTTTAAATTTATTATTCATTAAATTTCTATCATCTTACTGAACAAGTTGCTAGTCCAACACTAGCCCCTTTACCATCCATGGCCGATACTTCTTGTTGTGTAACAACAAAATAACGAAACTTTTTACCTAATGGTATAGGCGATTGTACTGGTAGATCTTCTAATTTCGAACGATTTTCAAATAATCCTGTATGTGTGTCATATGTACCCATCGGAGCTCGAATCCATTGAGATATTGGAATCTACATATATTTATATATATATATATAAGGATAAAAACGAATTACTGTTTAATTCAATTAATTGTTCAAACAAAAAAGTTCTATTCAGAAAGAGTGCATACGTCAGTTATGGCTGGTAATTGTTCTACAGCTTCTGGCCAAAGAACTGAAACGTCAACACGACCACCGGAAAATGTTAACGTTGGAAGAAAACGTTCTGTGTTTGATTCAAAATGATATCTAATTAAAGAAAGAAAGTAAAAGGATTAATTAGACGATCTATGAACAAAGACACAAGAAATAGTCGCTTCTTAACCCATTAGTAGTATCATTTCTCTATTGAAATAGACTTCAAAACTTACTGTTCTCATACTAAACACAGCCTTGTTCTTTCTATATTTTACATTAGTAGTTGTTCTATTCAACCACTATTAGATTCATGTTAGATTAACAAATTAACTCGTCTCTTCCATGGATATGCATCTTAAAACTATTATCTCATATTGATCTTTTACTTTTGATTTAAGTACAGCAGTTTGCATAAAGTTTTGTCTTCATTAATATCTGTCAATGAAGAGTTCAAACACAATATTATTTATATGTGTTGATTAAATAAGACTGGGAACAAAAAAACATTCTCTTTCTCTGTTGTTTTCATTGAACTTATCCGCAGACGTGAAAATGAAATAATCACAACCAGAAATGAATAAATTTATTATTTATATAACTCATGTGTAGCATTAAATATTTAATATACTTAAAGATTGTTCCTTTTATAGAATTTAATCAACTTTCCGAAACAAGAAACTTCAACTTGAAGCCTTCTATTCCACATATACATTCGAATTTATACGTATGCAATGAAAAAAATAGATATGTTATACAAAAGAAAAGGTCTTGAATCTCATTAAACTAATCTTATTGAATCTAGATTCTTCCTAATATTCAACCAAAACGAAAGAAAACAAACAAATAAAAATATTGATCTATTGCTTTCTTTTTTTCTCTCACATAGCTACCTAGTTGCAACTGGAAAATTGTCATAATAAAGAAGTGCTGTTGAAAGATGTTGACCAAAATAAGTAACATAAATTGCAACAGTATTTCCTGCAAATTAGATCATTATTCATTCGAAATAAATGAATTCAATTTTACCTTTGCCATATTGAAGTCCAAGTGTATTGGCATGAACTTTCCATGATGTATAAACTCGTCCTGTGTTATTATGGTAACCGAGAGAATTATTGTATTGACCTAAAACAAAGACACATTTATTATACAAGACGAAATGTAATTCTACAGAATAACAGAAACAAAATGTATTCATTCTAACCAGCATGTGATTGTATATCTACTGGTGCAATACCAACTGCTAAAATTGCATTTGGATCTGAAAAATATTGACAATGATGTTTTATTCGAACGATAGAAATGAAAAGAATCAATTTCATTTTTACCGCATTTATGAACTTCAACAAGAAAATAAGGTGATTCGGGTGTAAGTGGTTGAAGTGATTGTATTATTGAAATTGCTTCGAAATTCGTTGTTTTTTTGTTTCCATAAGATATATCGACTTTTTTCCCTTTATTGATTCCATTTGTTGTCGTTGTTGTTGTTGTCGTTCTACCTTTTATTGTTACATTACCAACGATACGATATCGTGCATCGATTGTTGTCATAATATGTTGGTAGATCTTTTCTTGAGCAAGATCAAAAACACCGAAATTCAATTATCTACATATATTAAATTATGAATTTGAGATATATTATGAAACTGGAGTTCTCATAAATCGTGACGTTCATTTCATAATCATAGTATACATTAATAATGCTTTTGTGAATAAAAGACGTAGAAAAGCTCGTTGACAAACGGAGTTGGTTAGTTAAGAAGTACAAAGTAAAACGAGAAAGAAAAGAAACTATGAATATGAAAGAAAGGAAGAAAAATGAATTCGTTTTAATAAATTGATCGCCAACATCTTTAGCTCTCAACTTATAGATTGAATAAACATTTCATTTTCAAGTACACCATAGATTGAGAACATTAAAATAAAAAACATGCTTTTATCATTATTGAATAAGAAGCAAAAATAAACAAGACAATGTTCAAGCTAGACACATTTAATTCTCGAAAAAAAAATCATGAAGAAAGATATCGTAGAAAAAGAAAACTCGAGTGTTCCGATTGAAAAGAATAATAAAATGAGCTATTATCGATGTCCGAAGGGTAAAAACTGTACATACAAACTTTTTCTTTCCTTCTGTCTTTTTTTTTCCAATAGAATAAAACAAGAAACATGACAACTATGATTCATCATATTAATGTGTATTGGTTAACTTTTACACACAGATACACAGGTCAAAGAGAGATGTCGTTCGTAATTGAATAATTGAATCATATATTCCATATGTGTAAAAGCAAAGGTATGTAGGTACTTTCAAATATAGGTGAACGTTTAAGCATAAACTTTTACAGCTGCTTCAAAACCATTTTGATATCTTTCTTTTCTTTTTTCTTGCGTCAGGACATGAAGAAAATATTTACGGAAGAGATTCTTCGCTTCAGTTGGCATCTCTTAAAGGATGAGAACCTTCAAATTGAATGGATGATTATAGCTTTTAAAATGAACTATTTTTTCATGAGACCATTATCGATTGAAATTTGAAACAGAATTTAAAAAATGATTCTTGCTAATGAATTGATAACAAATGCCATAAAGTAAAAGACAAACAACCATACATGGTGCAAGTTCAGTGCAATTTGTTACTAACGAATACATAGTTAGTTTACAGAACGCTACTCGTTCACTTTAGCCAATATCTACATTTCAGACTAACTGCTTATATCGCACGTGAGCATCATATAGTAAACAAAAAGAGAATTAATTAGATATAAATTATGCAAACAGATGTCATAGCTATATCGTATTTCAGCAACTAGCTACAAACATTTCTGTTCCTCGAACACTTTCATCTTTTGAAAATTAAATATGTCAGGACTAGCGACGTGTCAATTTACTTAAAGAATTCACGAAAGAAGTAATCTAAAAATGAATACATTCTCTTTGATATCTTTTTCAGATTGTCTGAATGACAAATATAAAAACTGTGTTTGCTTGCACTTCTACTTTCTTCTTTAAAATTCAAACTTCTGAAATTTCTTAAAATTACTGCAACTCAAAATTATTCTTTGTTGAAAATTTCTACTCGAATAAATTTTTCTTTGGATCTTCATAGAATTCTTCCATTTCTCAATGTAAATTTAAACTTATACGAATTTGTCTCTAAAAATCGTCTATTCATAAAGTCTACTGTGAATAACAACGTAACATGTCAAGCACGATCTATGATGCTATGAAAATCTTTGTTCTCGCTCTCATTATGTATAATTTAGAATTAAAAATAATTTCTTAATTTCCTGAAATATTAAATTAATAAAGCATACTATATGAATATCTTACAGGTAAATATAGTAAATAAAATTCTCGTAAAAAATCTTCGGTTCATGTAAATTTCATATGAGTTATGTAAAACTTAGCTTTCCAAGGTGTTCGACATTGAAAAGTCAACGTATAGCATGATTTCAGTCATTTCATCAATCAAAATTTGATTAATGAGCAATTTCCTCGACTATTCCCTACTCTTCACATTCTTGAATTATATCTTTTTCAATTGAATAATTTTGCAAAATAATTTCGTTGCTTATTAATTTCATTAATCTTTTTCTTTCTCTTCCTTATCTTTCATAGCTCATTCGTTTGAAATGAAAATACCTTACAGAAAAACAACCAAGCATATTTAAAAACAATGTCGAAAGTGATAATTCACATCATACATTTTATCATACGTCAGAAATGAAGAAAAGACGAAAAAATGAGTGTCATTTATTAGTTATAATTCAATTTAAATACCAACAAATTTTGTTTACATGCAACCTATGTTATATTGTCTTGTTCTTGTTGTTGTCTATTAAACAACAACATAGCTAAATCTTGAAATTTTTTAGCCAGACACATTCTTTTGACATTACTTACGAATATGATTAGTCATAAGTGAACTAAAAATTCTATATAGCATTTATTTATAGTTCATACATAAAACTATATGTTATTATTTTTACGAATAGTAGAAAGAGGAAAATAAAATAATAAATTAAAGTTTCATGCTCCATTACGAAGTCTTTGCTTTCAATCTTTTTATTGATCGACTGACGGATTATTAGTATTGATTGTGTCTATAGTTGTATTGTCTTCATTCACAAAACCTGATTTATAATTTCCTTTGATTTTAAATAGTTGCATGTAATGGGTTTTACAATAAATTTTACCGTCATTCGATGTAAAATTACCCGGTCTATAAAAATAAAACCAAAATGTAATCATCAATGAAAATATTAATAAGAAAAAAGATATTTGAATGTTTTTTTTTTCATAAATATAACTCACTTCAAAACAGATTTACAATGTGTACATCGAAAACATGGTTTATGATATGCTTTACTATTAACCATAATTTTTTCTGTGGCATATACAATTTTCTCACAAACAGCACATTTTGGATCCATGAAAAATGTTTTAGAAAACAAGTGAAGTATCC
Organism: Rotaria macrura; assembly: GCA_900239685.1. Taxonomy (NCBI): domain Eukaryota; kingdom Metazoa; phylum Rotifera; class Eurotatoria; order Philodinida; family Philodinidae; genus Rotaria; species Rotaria macrura. The sequence goes on from OENT01000138.1 coordinate 38,606, forward strand.
GCACAATTGGCAACAGATTCTGTTCTGTTCGTTGATTTGTCTTGTTGTTATATATATTTGTCTTTCCTTCGTTGCAAAGAATGGATTGTACACAAACAACTACGTAGTCAATAGTGGATAATCAATAAATGCGAAGATTTCCTTGAATATGATTCTGTTACTATCGTTTCTGTCATAGCCTGTTTTTTGCATCTCGTCAACGAGACTTCTCGGTACTATAGATATTCTTTACTCTCGTACATATTTCTTCGATGATAGATGATGCATAGAACCAATGGTTTACTATTAAATATACGAAACAGCTTTTCGATAGATAGAGCAAAAAGTCGAAGTATTTAATGAAGAAAGATGAAAATTATTCGAAGACGAAAAAAGATATATCTAGTTAATATCTCATCTGCTGTGACGCACTAACTTGACATTCATAATTTTCTATTTTACATAAATCTGAACTTCGATGAAGAATATATGTTATGTTTCCTAGCGCTTTGTTTACTTACTTAATCTATATTGAATAATGATACACAAATATAAGCATTTCTCATTCGATATTCTGACAAATGAATAATAGGGTAAATGACAGAACGAATGATAATTATATTTGTGTGTCAATCATCTTTTAATGGAAATGCTAAACAAATAATCTTCGAAATGAGCATCACAAATGCATTTTGATGATGATTGATCATGTAAAGATATCGATAGATTTTAAGAATTTGTAGAAAATATAGAAGTGAATGATAGCAGTATTAGATATGTATTTCTGATGGATGCAGAGAGATATTAGTGAATATTTTAGTAGACTTTGACACTAGCTAGTATTTAGCTGAATCAAAAAAAAGTTGTTTTACTCATCAGTGATGAATCTATTATACATAGAAAACGAATGAAAACCAAAACAATTGAGGGAGAACATTATAACTTATTTCGTTAAGCATGTCCCTTGACGAAAATAGAGATGCATGGCAACAATATATTAAAATCGATAAAATAATTCATCGTTCCATTTCTTTTTCTTTATATCTCCTCATTCATAAATACTTGTATTCTCAAAAGAATTTCGTACGACAATAAATGTTTCTCTTTATGTTTCTTACGGTCAGATTACATCAGCGTAAAAACGTTTTCTTACATTTGTGATGATTGAATTCATCAATATACATATATACATATATATCGGAACGTACCTTGTTTTTACTTGTTGGTAATCTTTTGATCAAATAAGAGGTGTATTGATAACAGCCTGTGAAGAAGGAGTTGTTAGGGATGACGGTTGTATTATTCGAAGTTTCATTAATATTCTAGTCCACAAAATTTGAAAAGAATATTCTCGATAAAAATTTGCATAAATTAGCACCAAAATAATAATCAGCATAAAGAGAATACCACCAATATACCATGAATCGAGTGGACTCGCCACATAATACCTTTTAACTGCGGTCGTTGTTACTGTCGTTGTTGTTAAAAGTGTTTTATTATCAAACATAGTTGCTTTGAATACTTGCTGTACAAATGTATTCTATATTACGTAGAAGAACAAAATTGATCGATTTCAATAAGGTAATATTTCTTAATAGTTGTCGAGAAAACGAATGAATGAAGAGAAAAATGACAACTAGTTGTTATCACGCTGATGCATTCTTTCTCTCGCTCTCGCTCTCTCGTTCCCTCTTTTCTTGACGCTCGTTCTCTTACGCATTAACTGATGTAGTAGATTCATAGAATAGGTCAGATAAGCATGAGAATCTTCCCGGAAGTTCAACTATGTTGTATAGTAATATAAAATGAAAAGCTCAATAATATTTTTTCCATGTTAATACTAATGATTCTTGCATAAATTTATTGACTTGTTTATAAATAGATGAAAAATAGAAATATAGATGTATGCAAGTTATTTTTAGTATACCGAAAACTATCTGTTATTGTGATACACACACACACACACACAAACCTAATAATAATTTTATTCTCTTGATCTATGTCTTATTTAATAATTCATTTTCGTTTCTCAACATTTTTTTATTGTTATTATTATCATTATTATTTAATTAGCATCGAAAGAAAATAGGAGATGACTGTATTTATAAAGAAAAGAGAATATAATACCTGACTTCAAACGACAGCTATATAAAATGATTTGTAGCTCTCGTTTTATCAAGTGACAAGCACATCAATTATCAAAATACTATAACTGTCTGCATGGAAATCAGATGTGAAGTTAAGTTATGATGAACGAAAGATCGAGGACAAAATATGTATTATTCAAGAAATGGTTCGATTGTATAATTACATCTTTGACACATGCTCGATAATTTTGAAGAAAAAGTAAACTCCCTTCATTTGTAAAAGTGAATTAAAATTAGCTTCAGCGTGTACAAATGCCTCAAAATATGTCCGAATATCCGTTAATTTTCTCATCTCTTTTTTAATTGTGCTAATAAAAAAGTATGTAACAAAATGTTTTTCTTAAGACGAGGTACAAATACCTTCTATTGAACATTCGATATCTCCGAGCTGAAATAGCTTTCGATTAATCAGAAGATCCTCCTGGGATAAATAAAGCAGAAGACCCTTGAGATTAACTCCCATACAAAATCAACTTTATAAAAAAAAAGAAATGCCTCGAAACTATTGATATTTTTAACATTTATGTCCACAATTGCAATTATGTTCATTGTCAACGACTATTACTTCTATTGTTAGAGTGATGCATCGATTCTATTATCTGAAAAATACAGATGACAAGTTATTAAGAAAGATAATTTCAGATTGCAATAAGTGTCGTTATTTAAAACATATTTTGAAGTCATTTCAATGTTCTTTCGCAGTGTACTCGCATATAATTTTGGCAGGAGTTGATTGATGTAGAGAACATTGACAATGGATAACATGTGAAGAAATCATGCTACTTTTAGAACATATTTCATAGACCAGCGAGGTGTATTGATGAAAAGATTTTTTAATTTTCTGCTGGAAGTTAAAAACGCTGACTCTCTTTCTTAAAAAAGAGTCTATTCATCATTGTGGTAACACCGTACCTTGAAGCAATGTAAGTGAAAACGTTTTTCTATGAAGTATTTCTTCAGTGTCTAGGGAACACAATTATTTTAACAAAAAGATCTATGTACATTGTTCGAAACGATCACAAAAGAATACGGAACTTGTGCATTTAACCGTTGTTATTGTTGGTTTATGAACTGTTGTTTTTGCCTATATTTGCATGTTTGAGTTGAACCTAATGGTGACGTCAATGGTATGCATTTCACCTAGAATGGATTTAATTGATTCTATTCTTGAACCTCGACATGTTTCAACTAAATGTAATGAAATTAACAACTGGCGAATCAATTTGTTTTTAGTTATTGAGAAATGTAAATGTTGTTACTTGTAAATCTTGAACTTTCGAAAGATGAATGTTGTTTGAATTCATGCTTGGACATAGTGAACGTTTTATTTAAAATATAATCTTCTTCCAAGTCAACGACTGCTTTGTCAAAGAATATTACCTGTTTCCTTATCATTTCATACGTATAGAATAGATTTTTTAATGACTATGAATTGAGTCAAGATGAATCGCCAATAAATGTTATCATGCGGAAATTTTTAAAAATATTTCAATTCGATGAAGAATTTCATATGAGATATTCTTGTGAATTATGAATGACAAGGCAACAATCGAAGATGTCACCATTTGAGAAGATTCCGATATCGATAGTCTGTTGTATATGACAGTCAAGATTCAGATCGTGTGTGAATAAGGAAAAACTATGCCTTTATCATATTTGGAGAAATTGACATATAGGAATCAAAAGGGCAATTGTGCTTTGATATTTTTCCACAAACTACTAATGAAAATCTTCGCAGACATTATCTTCTATTCTATAAAGTAATATTGAATCATAAACATTACAGTTATAATATTCTGCAGAGATATAATATAGAAATGTCTTTTCGAAACGTGACATAGCACTTATTCTTAATTAGAAGACAATGACATAACAATAATTCTATTTTATTCTCAAAGCAGAAAAATCTCCCATAAGGTTTTCCTTTTCTGTTCCGAAAAATCGTTTATTCGAACAATAGATTATTAACAGTTAAACATGACCACTAGACATTCTCATTTGAAAATTCATTATAATGACTTGCAATATGGAAAAGTTTCTTCAAAAGTCATCGTAATGATCTTGAGTACCCTAACCAAATGTATCAATCCCTCTCTATTTGAAATTTACAAGTGGTACCACGATTGTTGCTTCTTATTCTATGTTAAGACATAGCTAAAAAGTCATTCGATACGATTCTTCCTGTCTTTTTGTTGTATTGGTACGTAATAGAAATCGATTTTATGTGCACACTCAAAAATTCTTCAAAAGAACACACGAAACGAGCTGCTCATGCATTGCTGCGCATATTGGTCGAATTAAGAACGAAATTTCTTGGGTTCACACTGGTTGAAATGCATCGGGATCTGTTTCATTCAATACATGGATACATGTTGTTGCAATTGAAAAAGAGACATTCACATTCGATGCTCAATACGAAATCATTTATGTATTTTTTACGCAACATCTTCTAACTTTATAAAAAAAAAACTTCGTTTTCTTATTTAACCACTCAAGGAGGTTTTTTTTTGTTTAAACCTTGAGTAACACGAGCCATACAAAGAATCAAATTTGGACATGTCAATAGTCTTTTTTTATTGGTTACAGTTTTACGAACCGCAAACTACGAAAAAAGCCCCGAGGAAGTTTTGATTACTCAATTAGTAATCGGCTGTTATCACATAAACGAAACATTAAGAAATTCTTTTAAATAAATGACAAGTTTCTTCTTAATTACGTTCCTCTGCGTATTGTGATGTTCTTTTTTTTGTTTTTATCGAACATTATTAATACAACATTTCTAGATACACTAAAAACATTTACAAGTTACATACAAGAAAAAAAGGCGGATTATGTTTTTATGGCAAATATTCTTTTCATTATATTTTGTTGAAAACCACCAAGTGCAATTAAAATCACAGTGTACAGCATTGTATTGCGTGTTGGTTGGTTTTTAACGCATTAGAAAAGAAGAAGAAGAAAAAAACGACAAGGAAGTATGTTCTGATATTTCTTAGGTTGAAATTGTGCACATATGTGTACATGTATGTATACATTTATATCTAAATATAAATATTAGTTTGCAAATAGTTCGAGGAATACGAGTTGATCGACAAGAAAACAATCACTGGGTTTTTTGACAAATGCTGTAAGGCCTTCAGTAATTGTCGAATCATCTACTGTTGGATCAATTCGCTGTGCGTTACGTTGTTTCATTAGATAACTATGAACTTTATCAAATGTTTCTTCGCCTAGTGCGTCGACTGCTTTACTAAAGAAAGCAACAGAAAAAAAACGAATGCATTTTATCAATTAAAAAAATATTATTGATATTATTATGAAAGTTTTTACTTACGTCTTTAATGATGTAATTTTTTTATTTTTTGCAAGTGGCCCGTACGCATCGCAGCTCGGATTATCTCTTAATGTGACATTGTTTTCATTCATTGTTCTACGTGATACAGGTCGTTGTTTTGTTGCACTTGCTATTGTTCTGGATGATGTTATATATTGTGATGATCGATTTTGATTTGTTTTGTAAGCTGGATTAATGGTTCGACTAAGAGAATTGATAGAACTTTGTGATGCTGACATGGGGCGTTTTTGTTCTTGTGCCATGTCTTGACCATTAAAACTACGACATACTTGATCATAAAATTCTTTTTCATGTTGTTCACGTGTTGGACTGTAATCATCTTCTTTTTCGAAATCATCAAATGCTTCATAGTATTGATTCGTTAAAGTTGGATCTATTGGCAAACCGTCTTCATCACCAAATTGTTCGGCTATTTGTCTATATGTTCCACGCATTGGTGTTATTTTTCGTTCCTCCGTATTTTTATTACGAATTGATTTATTAAAATCAATTGGACGATCTGCATGTGTACGAACAGTAGAAGTTTCTTCGTTGGAAGATTGATTTGGAACTAAGAAAAGCATAAGAATAGTAGATTGTGATGAAATGCAGTTAACACGGTTGAAAGATTCATGAAATTCGATAGAGAGATTTCTAGATCATACATGATAAACTAATGGAGATGTGAAGAAACAGTTAGTATTCTAGCTAAAGAGAGTTGCATGTAGAGTCTTCGATACCGTCTAATCCGAGGAAAAACTTGTCTCCTTGTATTTTTATTCCACGAGATCTAAATGGAATAAATCGTATTTTTATTTTTTTTCAAAAATTTAAAGACTACCGAAATGAACATCTATTAATTTTTCTAATTCATTCGAAATAGAGGTCTACCATGGCGACTGAACTAAGATAATAACTGAGCAAGTCTTTTGTTTTTACTGTTATCTATATTTCTTTAATTAGTAGTTAATTCTTTTTAAAAAAACTGATCTCTGCACCATCGACATCATCAATGATCTCTGGAATCAATTTTTTATGGAGCAAGTTGTGATCCTTAAGTAGGGTATACACTATCGTCGGTTCAAATATGCTAGATTTAAATCTTCATTAATCATTGGATCCAATTGATCGATGCATACATTGCAGTTAAATTTTTGTTCGCCGGTCGAAAGGTTTTAGTTCATGTAGTCGACAACAAAAATATTTTCTAGATGTAGTATATTTCTCCAATTCCTTCGATGTGACGTCAACTCCGACATTATCAAGCAGATCGAGTTGTAACGGTTCGATGCAAATATAGAAGAGCTGTTTGGAAAACGCAAGTAACATACACTAGAGGCTGCCAGATGTTTTTTCTCGCTATAAATTACTAGAAGCACATAACAAAGAAACAAATCAGAAATAGTACTCCTTGTTTATGTTGCATTTTTACTTCATAATAAAACACATCAGACGTTTTGGTTTTGAGAAATGAAACAAATCGTCAATTTCCATTATTCTATTTCTGAAATTTGATGTTTATTGATTTAAAAGACAAATTTTTGTCTTAATCATGCTAAGTTGATAAAGTCTAACAAATGATTTAGAAAAAAAAAAGAAACACTAGATGATATTCTTTCAGATATAATAAAATTGAGGGTCTTCTCAATTGTCAATTGCTCGATGCAAATGTGACCGAATTTGCCAAGTCTATCTTCCTTAACTAGACATTTTCCGTGTTCTATAGTTATCAAGATTTTCCTTGATCAATAGCTCTCCTAACTGTGAAACTAGTCATTTCAAGGCATCTTACATAGAGATGAAACCCAAAATTACACGTAGGAAACGAGTAGTATTCATTTATTTCAGAACTGTTCTTGGAGAGCTGTTTGCCTTCGGTTGTAATCAGTTGCAACTTTTATCGATTTTCTTTGGCAGAGTAAATTGAGATCAGATAGAATTGATTAACAGGACTTTAAACGATTTTAACATATGAGAAAAATCTCGTTAAATCAAGCTGTTGACTTTTAACTATGATTTCTATTGAACAAAAGGAACATTTTTTGTCTATTCGAGTTATATTAGAAATTTATGAAAAGAAGAATTTTAAAATTTTCTCACAAGGTTTTACAACATATCGACGTTCACGATACAAATTGTAGTAAGTCTTTAAAAAATCACTACGATTCATCATGTTTGAAATCGGCTATTGATTCTCAATGCTTCTAATTCTTCTTTAAATACGAACTTACTGTTGGTAGGAGTATGAAATGTTTGGGTTAATTTTGAACGTGTTTGTTCTTTGATATCTGCCACAGTTGAAGATGGCCATGGTTGCTTCATCTAGGTTGATGAATAGGCATGAATGAAAAGTAGAAAAATGAATTAAGAGACACTGACCGATCCACAAAGAGTACTCTCACGCATCAATTGTCGACTTTGAGCAGCTTGTAATGTTTGGGAACGAATCGCTTGACTAAATAATTATTGAAAAATCAATCAAGACAATTTCAATCGATTAAAAACTGCATGTATACTGACTTGAACTCTCTACCACGAGCGTCAGCTTCGTGTAGTTTGCGCTCTATCATCGTCTGTTTAGCTGTTTTAAATGTGTTTTCCACTTTTAAAGTTTCTTGTTGTTGCTGTTGTTGTTTTTCTTCTTTTTTTTCTTCGTTGTCGTCTTGTTTGTTTTTTAAATTACGCTTATAGAATGTATTATTTCCAAGTTGCACATCAGAATCATCATCATAATCTTCGATCATGATTGTATGTTCTTGGCTAGATATTGACCATTGTGGTTGTTGCATGTCACTAAAACTTACTGGTGTTTTCCTAAATAAGTATTAGATAAAAATAACCTAATGTTTGCTCAATCAATACGAACAAACGAGTATGAATATCTTGGAAACGACGATTTGCATTGATGGTAGTGTCTAATGGAGCATTCATTCGACTTTTCTAAAAATGAAAAATCAATTGTCATATAATTTGATTCTTCTATATCTGTTTTTCTTGATTGATATACTTGAAGATGTTCGAGAATTATTGGATTTTGTAATAATTCAACGGCACTAGGTCGTTGTTGTGGATCTTTCATAAACATTCTAAAAAAATAAATAAGAATAAAAGATATTTTCACAATCTCTATTCTGAATAAGGAATATGATTTTCATCGAAATAGCTAAGTAAGGATGTTCTTTCTTTTATTCACATGGGTTTCAATCATGAACTAAAATAATTCGATACGTGTATTTTTGTCCAAAAATACAAGATATCAAAACACAAAAGAAAAAGTATATAAAATGCCTAAGTCAATGCTGTAATACTTTAAATATTTTTCTTCAGAGGAAAGCTTTCGCAGTAATTCACTTCTTTTCACTTTCATCTTCTGTCAATTTTCAGATAATTATCAGGCTGTGGACACTTGTAAAAGTGCTCATTCTATATTCGGATTTCAGTTTTCAAAACGGAAATGTTGTTTCTAGGAAACTTGGTTATGAAATTTCATCGACATGAAAATATGAACTAGATTAGTTGATCTTTATTTTAGAATCACTCGTGTTCTAGAAGCTCGTACATAATAAAAGAATCGATGAAGACATCCGAAGATGTTAAAATACTTCTATACACACAGTTCATGCACTAGACCGTCTTAAAAGTATTATACTCAATGGTTGATATCTGAACAGTTTGCGAGCATTCATTTTCTTTTATCAAGGCTTAAACAGAGTTCAGTAGATGAGAAAGTTGTAGCGACAGCCGAAATCGATTCACTTCAAATCCCAAAGCTCTTGATCTTTTTGTAACTTGAAATTTTTTTCATTTTGTTTTATGACATAGAAATCTCAGTTATTTCTACTCACTTTTTTAACAAATTGTTGAGTTCTTGTGAATATTTTGCGGGTAATTCAGGTGGATTTCCTTCCACTACTTTGTATATAACATTCATGAGACCTTTTCCATCGAAAGCATGTTGATAAGTACACATTTCATATAATAGACAACCAACCGACCTAAATAGGACATTAGAACGAACATCTCAGCCAGAATTTTAAACTCTTTTACGATTACCATATATCGGATTTCGATGTATATCCATCATGTTTCATGACTTCTGGTGACATATAATATCTTAAAAAGTTCGATTAACAAAATGAACATGTAATTAATAAAAAGTTCAAAATCAAATGAAAACCAACATACGGCGTTCCAGTGAATGTTTCTGCAACATCCATAGTTCCAATTAAAATTCGACTAATACCAAAATCACCGATTTTAACTTTATTTGATTTAAGAAAAATATTTCTTGCTTTCAAATCTCGATGTAATATTCGAGATTTATGTATATATTGTACGGCAATTAATATTTGTATGAGCCATTCAAGAATTTGATCTTCTTCTAATGAAAGATCATGTTTTTTCAATTCTTTAAAGCGTTGATCGAGATCACCACCTTCGCAAAATTCTGTTACTATGCATAAATAATCGTTTTCAAGAAAACTTTCATAGAACTAAAATAATAGACAGAAGAAAAAAATAAACTTCAATAGATTCTTTCCAATGTTTCGAGTTAATGGGAATGTACGAATCGAATAAGTATTATTTATTTATCAATGGTCGGAAGCAATTAATATGAACAGAGTTCTTTTCTAATTTCAACTGAATCATTTGTTATTCATGGATATGCATTTAAGAATAGTTTATTAGACTGAAAGAATCAAATCTATGAATAGATATCATGTTCTGTTATCTTGTACACTTGACAATTCCGTCTTACATTGCACGTTTGTTCTCATTTTTTACAAAGCTATTTGATTGTTGTGCAGCATGAAAATCTGCGACAACTTTGTTGTATTTTAAAATATAATTACATTTCTTTGTCTGAAATTTTATTACTAGTTATGCTATTTCCTTCGTATTGGTGAACTGTGAAAGAAACTCGTGCATTTCTATTCCTTAGTTTTTTGTATTCTTATTGAGAAAATTCCAGCAGTGCTCTCATTATTAAAAGCACGAGAACCATCGATATCGTGTCAATTTTCTGAAATAAGCGTTCATTTTTTATCAAAGGAATTTTATTGCCCAAAAATCTGTGAAAATCAGTTTGGAATCGGCGTTTATGATTGGATCCTAATATTTATAGTTCAAGAAATATATTTTTCCTACATATGAGTACTCTTCATAGAAGTATAAGGCGTGTTTTGAATAAGAAGTACCGAACTTAGTTAGTACAAGGTTATTTTCAAAGCAAACAATTTCTTCTGGAACTAGTTTAATTCGATACAATAATGAGAAAGGCCTCTAATAAGACATTTTACTTGGCTGTTTCATTAAGAAGAAAATTCTTTTTTTGTGTACTCAAAAAGTGAGTACACTCTAGAATCGGTCAGTGTGTCCAGCCAGCCGTTTAAACGATAACTCTTTACAAATACATTTGATTGAGCTGAAATTTTGTGCACAGAATTGTCTCATCAATATCTCAGTCGAGTTCGAAGATGAGAAGGATCCGGCAAGAAATGGCTAAGTTATCGAAAAAATTATCATTATTGACCAAACTATCACTGAGGTGGGGTACAGGGATTTTTCAAAAAAAAACTTTTTTCTTAGAATTATCCAAAACGTATTTAAATCGACTCAGTTTTTAACGCTAATTCCGAATATGATATTAGTTTTGAACCAAATCGTAGCTTTCTAACAAAACATTGGCTGAAAAAAAGTCTCAAAAAGCACAAAAATTGCATCTAGAAACGAAATTGCCTAGATATGCCTGAGATGACCAGTAGTTTTGGAGTTTCCCAAAAACGTTTCCCAAGATCTTCCGTACACACATTCTAGAATGACTGATTTGTCTCATTCACTTTTCGAAGTACCCATAACTCTCGGACTTAATAGTCCGAAGTTTTCACATTTATTTTCTAGAAGAAAATAAAAGTCTAATAAAACAATATCAATAGATCTACTCATAGTTCGCAAAACTGATTTACTCGCAGAAAGTTTAAAGTATTCAAAAGGATGTATTTTTATAAGAAAATAAAATAGATTTTCAAGAGGACGGACGTATATAAATATTCAGACGTATTGTACGATTCTACCTATTAGCAAAACTATCATTTTGGTATGCTCATTTTAAATTCTTTTCACTTGAGCTGATATTTTTAGATTTTGGCAAGCTGTACAAGTGTAAAGTACTTTCGAACAAGGATTAAATGTATGTATCATCGACGATCAAGAATGGTTTGCTAGAAAATATCTTATAAATCTTTGAATATTTTCAAGTTGTAGTCCTCCATTGAACTTTCTACATGCATTTAAAAACAAATAATGATCTTAAGAGCATAGAAATAGTACGTTCGTAAGATTTGCTTGAAACCATAAATGAATGAATGATAGTCTTTTGATCGTTTCATCATAGTTATCTTACTTTAACAATGTATTCACTATGAAGCGCTGATAAAAGTTGAGCTTCATGAACTGAATCAGTAGATTGAGTGGAATTCATGTCGCCCAATCGTACGACTTTGAGAACTTTTCTAACATTGAGAAATTAATTTGTCTTTTGAAAATAGTTCAATAATAATATTCTTACTGTTCATTTCGTGCTTCAAGATCCGTAACAAGATAGGCTGTACCAAAATTTCCTGCTCCTAATTTTTTCACAAGTTTATATCGTTTTTTGAATATTTGCGGTGTTTCGTTCTCATTCATGCTTTAATGAAATCTAGAATGAGAAAAAAAAATAGGTCATTATATTATCAAAAAATAAACATTTAAATTAGTAAATTAATCAGGATGTTTCAGTTCGTTCATTTAATTCAGTTAAACATTCATGAAGTACAAGTTCATTTATTAATGTACGTGCATGTTCGTTCGAACTTAATTCTTGTAGACCGGATAAAATTACATCATCTGTTCGTGTTGGATCTATAGATTGTTTCTTATGTTGTTCATGTAAATAGTTATAAAGGCGATCGAAATTTTCTGAACCAATTAATTCTTGAGCTTTACTAAACATCAACATAATATTTTGATTTCTATTCAAAGCTACTATGAAATTTTTTCCTACTAGTTTACCTTCGATAATAATCAGTTTTGATTTGTTTTGCTGTTGAACTAAAAGGATCCAAACAATTATCGACACCTTGGACATCCTCTGGAATAAAAGTGGAATCATTAATACAAAAGCTATATATATACATATATATGTTAGAATTGAACTAACCAGTCGAACTATTTTCTAAACAATCAACAGAATCTGAGGATGATGCTGAATGAATTGGTGAAGACGGAACTTGTAACACATTTTGAATGTGCTTATTGACGATTGGATTGTTGCTGAACGAACGACGAAATTCTGGATGTGACGGTTCTAAAGGAAAACCTCTTTCTACAATTCGTCGATACTTATGATATAAAAAGGGAAAAAATGGCTTGCTCTCAGTTCTCATATATCAAGAGCACTTGAGAAAATAATGTTTAATTTTTAATGGCGTGCGATTAGAATAAAAAGATTGTTGGAAAACTCAACGTGATGGTCTTCTTCACAGAGCGGTTGATAATACCCTAGTCAATCAGTTAAAGTACGGTCATATGCCTTCACATATCATCTACTTGAGATATTACATTTTAAAATAAATATTAATTTTAAAATTTCGATTAAACTGAATCGTTTTTCTTTAATAAATAACACTATCGTATTGAATCGCGATGAAGCATGGACACTTGATGATATTCAATTAATTTTTATAGCATAATAAAATTCAATAGATTCAATTTACTTGATTCAAGATCAGGGGTTGATGATTGAGAAGCTAGTTTCTGAGAATTCTTTGGTTTTATTTCAATCTAAATTAAGCGATGAAAACCAAATGGATATTTTTCTTTATTTCAAAATGTTTCTGTTTTTTATGATTGTGAAAAAGCATACTCGACTAAATTCTTCTAATAATTCCGATGCTTTCTTTCGTTTTTCAGGATCTTTTGAAAGCATTCTAAAAGAATCAAGATAGAATTTTTTTGAAACAAGGAAAATTAAAAAACAAAAGAAAATAGATTTCACATATCCTTACTGTAAGTAGATCTGTTGAAATGCTGCTGGAAATCTTTCGGGTAATTCAGGTGCAGGCTCGTGAAGGATTGCATCCATAGTTTGTATAATATTCGATCGTTCAAATGCTCGTTTACAAACACTTAATTCATATAGAACACAGCCAAGGGACCTATCAAAGATAACATTAACTTCATAAACTTAAAAGCCTCTTTTGATCATCTTAACCTACCAAATATCTGATTTCATATTATATCCATCGTATTTTAATGTTTCTGGACTCATATAGTATGGTGTACCAATGAAGGTTGATGCTTTGTCTAATGTATTCATCATTAAACGTGATATTCCAAAATCTCCAAGTTTTACAGAGTTTCGCTTTAAAAAAATATTACTAGTTTTTATATCACGATGAAGAATTCGTTTTGAATGAAGAAAATCTATTGCCGATAAAAGTTGAATAAATAAATCAATAACTTGATCCATTTGTAAACGACTGCGTTGTTTACGTAATGATTTCAGATACTGATCAAGATCACCGTCCTTGTTTTATGTTAAAAACACGAAAATAAACGTTAGTTTTTCTACATATTTAAAAATCGAGAATTTTACTTCACAATATTCTGTTATAATACAAAAATAGGATGCATCCAAAAAACTATCATAGAATCGAAGTATATTCGGATGACGAAGACGTGCTAATAAGGATGCTTCATGTTCAGCATCTAGAGATTCGTTTGGAGAAACATCACCGATAAATATTTCTTTTAAAACCTTCCTGAAAAATAAACCTTAGTGGATATTTACTCACAAGGTGTTGTATTTAATTTTTTTGATACATACTTTTCATGTTTAGATTTCGTATCATGAACTAAATAAACCGTACCGAAACTCCCTTGACCAAGTTTTTTTATTTGTTGATATCGATGGGCATACATGAGAATTTGTGCAGTTTCGTCAGGTGTACACATGGCTCGTCTTTCATCAAACAATAAACGATTTTCAAATGAGTCACATAGAATTGAGTAAAAAAAATCTTTAAAGTATTAACATAGGTAAAAAAAGAGTGAAAGAACGGCATTCTAAATGATGTTGTCTGCAACGGACCCTTCCTTTCTTTTCCTTATAATTTAATATAGATGACTCTCATAGTAAATGACAACTTACAAATATTTTGTGAAAAATTTAGTAAAATTCACTGGTATTAAAGTCTTGGCAAATTAGAGAAGAATATTCAACGAACAATTGATAAATTTATGTGAATGTGTAAAATATGAATGCTAGTTTTTGAATGTGACATGCACGTTTCTTATGTCGAATACAGCTGTCAATGAAGTAAGTAAAGTAATTATTTTACAATAGCAGCGTTCTTAAGGAATTTTTCTCATCGTTGATATTCACAAGTATAGAGTTGTGATTTTGCTGATGTCGAATTGAATGAAATAGACGATGGAAAAATATCGATTACAAATACAATAGTATCAATTTTACAGTTGGAGCATTTAAATGAATCTTTACTTATACGTATATAATTAAGTATCTGTTTGTTCGTCATAAATTGAGGTGCGGGAAAAACTAAATCAGACGTAGTCAATCAGAATGGCATTTATAAGAAACAGAAAGTTACATGTGTTCTTGTTCTATTTTTTTCATTGTTTCTTTGACTTAGTTCTTTCTGAATAACTTCAAGGAATTGTTTGTTTTACAGCATTGATGAAATCAACCGTGAAATTTTCAAAGTAGCTGTTTCCCCCTTGTGTTTTTTACATTAGTTTCTTTTGCCAAATTTGCTCATAATTTCAGATTCCGTCTTTAGTAAGATTGCTCCCGACTAACTTTAACAATCCCTTGATATCGGTCATTTATTTCAATGCATACAAGTCTTGTATTTTGAATGATTTAAATTTCGTTACGGCTTTCGTGAATATCTATAATAGCTTCAATCCAACCATTGTCTTGAATACTTCACTTCCCCCAGTGAGTTGAAAGGTTATCAAGGATTCTACGATTCTTCTAAAATCTGTGAAATTTACTCCTCACTTTGGATGCAATGAATCATGCTCGCCCACCTTTCCTCACTGTTCGTTGATCTCAGGAACTTAAACTACATGATTCATGAGATACAAATACGTTGTATATATTTCTTCCTATCGAATCCAGTTTTGTTTAAGACCATAAGGCGTACCATTTTCGAGTCGTTGCACCAAAGCTCATCAGTGGTGAGTCATCGCTCTGACATACGTATTCAGTATAAATCATCATATTCCTAAATATAGTTTTGAGATTATGAATGCTATGATTTTGAATCCATGGTATCTGCTTTCCTTTGTGTAAGTGATGTGGCAGGGGAATTACTTAATGACAACCGTAAAATACGATATACAACAGTAAACAAAGGAAGAGTTCTCCTTATAGTAAAATCAAATAAAATCATGGCGAAAAAAATCATAAAACTGATAATAAAGATAATCAAACTCAGCATATGGCTTGAGAATGCGCACGCAGATATTTGGTTAAGAATTTAGATGGTAAGTGTAAGACTTGAAGTTCGCATATGAAAAAATAATGGTATTAGTTTTATTCTTATCATAATTGTAACGATGATTATTATTATTTTCAGATTAATAGTTTTTCTCAGTATTTTTAATGCATTTGAGTTCTCATGCCTTAACTATTGCCATGTAGGTATCATATGCACTCACTGTAAGATCGAACACATGATAAAAAAGGGAGATCGTCCATAGATATTTAGAACAATATCTTACACTATTGTATTTTGACGAAAACACGTAAATATACTATCATATTTTGTTTCTTGCTTTGCATAGCGGATACAAGAAAATAATCGATCTAAAATCAATAAAGTAACATGAGGATGATGAATGGGAGTGTTCTGAAAAGATAAAGCAGTTTTTCGTGATCTTTTGAACTTTGAAAAATATGTGTCTTTTATTCGAAAGCATAGATCGTGAAAGGAAGTTCTTGAAAATTTGTTAATATGTCGTTCTGGCATCTTTCTAGAAAGCTTTTTTTCCGGTGACCAGAACATCGAGGTTTCCATATGGATTCTACTGTTGCATAGAACAGAAAACCGTTTAGAAATCTGACAGTTGTACGTTTGATTCCTCTTCACATCAGATCATAGAGTAACCAAACTTTCACAAACTAAAACTGATACATCAAACGCTATTGATATGTTGAAAAACTATTTAAAGGAACACATATTCATTCTCTCAATGGAAATCACAAGTCATTTAAAATTATTCTGGTCGAATCAAAGCAACCGAAAAATGATTCAACTCTAGTTTAAGTCGTTTTTGACACGACTTGTTCATCTCATGTTGAAAACACTTTAAAATTAGGACATTTATTTGCAACTGAAATAAACACTTTTTACTTTCTAGTAATACAAAACTCAACATTCATATAGACATCAAAATTCAGATTTTGGTTACCTAATAAATTGTGCATACCCTCTAATTGTTTTTCTAGTGCAACTGTACACAATCACCAAGTAGTTATTTGTTCGGTAGGTTAACCAAAATACATGAAGGGTAACTGTTTTTTTATATTAAAAACAAAATTATCCGATAAACTTCATCAAACACATGATCTATATTGAGATTGCTTCATATTTTGATGTGAGATGAATGGGACTGATGGCAAACTGAAAAACAAATTGAATAAAAATAGACAAAACTCTATCAAAAACATATCCATTCTATCGAGCAGTGATATTACTTGTCTGTGATTCCCTGTTTTAGAGTTGTCATTTAATATATCACTCATAAAAATATTATTTTCATAAAATTGGTTGTTTCGTGTGGTATGTATCGTTCGTGAAAATCTGCAAATGAATCATTTAAAATAAATAATGATCAATGTGAAATTCATGCGATTAATAATTTGAAATCTAACGAGCCATATAAACTGCATAAACTTCAAAGTAACTCAAATAATAAACTACAGATTCATCCTCAGAATGATGGCAATAAAACAATTCATCAAACTCAAATACAGATATGAGAGTTAGATCACACTAGAGTGTAGTGTTAAGAAAAAAGATATAAGCTATATTACATCAACAACTAAGATCATTCCTATACAAGAAGAACAGCACGAAAACAGTGGTACTCGACTAAATCATGATGATTTTCATTCGGAAATAGGCCATCATGTGCAATGTATTCTATTTTGTAGTAAACGGGATTTTATAATGTGCTGTAAACATTACTAATGTATAGAGGTGTGTAAAAGTGTTGTATTCGATTTCAGTATACGCGACGTATATGTTCGATGTTATAGAAATCACGTATGAAGTATCCGTGTCAAAAAAAAACGCAACTACACCGTATTTATGTTGTATTAATACAACAATTGAACTTTAGAGTCAGCTTGTATGTAATGCTAGCAACCGGTATGAGTTATGAGTCATGTTAGAATCCACTAACTTCTCCTAGGTCACAATGTCTGTAAGAGCTAGGGGTGTCATATTACTATTACTTCCACTTCCCTAGGTAACGGTAAGTGTTTTTATAATTGAAAAATAATCTATTTAACGGTGTTTACTAATTAGTTTACTCATCAATTACTTCTTTCTAAATGATGATCTTTATCACTTACCACTTACCAGTAAGTGGTAAGTAGTATCACTGACTGTTACCAGGTACGTAGGGAGTGTTTATGGCTTAGCACCTACCAGAAATTTGGTAAGTGTTTATATAAAGTTGCCAAAAGGTTTTCTGTGAACACTTACTACGTGTTTGGTAAGTGGTAAGTACTTACTATTACAAGGTAAGTGTCTACGACTTACCATTTACCTGGTAAAGATAAGTGATACTACTTACCACTTGCCAGGTAAGTAGTAAGTGTTGTAACTTACCACTTACTGGCAACAGTAATGGAAATATGTCACTCCTAGTAAGAGCCAGTCTCTAATATTGCCAATCATGCATTAGTTCTTTGTTTACAAGAAAACTATTTCTCTATTATTATATCGTGCGACTTGACTTATCGAGCATGTCTTCCCCTACCCACCATTCCCAAGAAGTCTCTAGGGAAGTCTATCTGACATGCTTAATTGTGGCATTTGAAAGTAGTTCTATAGTGGTTTTTCATGACTGCAAATCAAAAATAATCTATTCCTTTTCGTTCTATTACTTCTCCAGAAATTTTCTCTTTTACATATATTCTAAAACAAATACTATAATGTTAGAATCAGTTTTAGAAAATGAACAATTTTTTATTAGCATTATTTTCGACAAATCAACAAAACGGCAAGAATTAATTTAAAGAAATATCTTCTTCTCTGTTTAGATCGATGGCGAAAAAACGATGCACGGATGATTATTTGACAAAATAATTGAACCTTTTTTCATTCTTGCGTACAGTCGCGAATAAGCAGAGTGATAAACAAATCTGAGCATATGTGAATGCATTGCTAACCCGTAATTATCTCGTAGTCACATTCTAACATTTCTAGGAGTTGCTACTTTTACTCTGTCATCATTAAGTCCAAAGAAGCCAATTGTTTGTTCTGAATGATTTAACCATCAATTTAATAAAGGAATCGTGTAGATCTGCTGGATTTAGAAGATTTCTTCTGGTTAAAAATCGCAGATCATTAGTTTTGAAAGTTATATGTAGGTGCGTTTTTTTCGTCTGCCCCATTTTGCCCAGTGTCTTTTTTCAACACGTTCTTTACTATTTATTTTTGTTCATTACAAATCAACGAATGTTTTGCATTGGAAAAATATAATTTCAATAATTGTTACATGCTATCTAACATCTATGGAAATTTTCTTTTCTATGTACGTCCATCCACTTGTGATGAATTTATTATATAGATGATTATTTAGTGTTGCGTCTTAAATAAGCGTTCGTGTCATTCCAAAGTTGAATTACTTAAATAAAAAAGCCTTATCAGTAGTACGACGATAGGATGCTTCGACTAGTAATTATCAAAGTGCTTCGAATCTCGCATGTTCCCTGGATTAGTTGTTTCAATCAAGAATAGAACAGTAGAAATAAAGTTTCAATAACCCGAGAAGAATGAAAAATATGAAAAAATTTCAATATGCGAGATATTCTCAAAGAAACTCCATTTAGTGATTTTTAAATGGTACTACGACTAAAATGTTTTTTATCGTTTTTCTTGATAGTTCAGTTATGCCAAAAATTAATTTAAGAAACGAATTGCATTTGAATTAACACTGATCAACGAAGTAACAATAAAAACAGCAAAAAATCAACGATATGAGTGAAATAAACATTATCTATATGAGTAGAAAACGTTCGATCTTTGTAAGATTTGTTCTCAGCTTGCATCGAATATAGTCATGAAAATATAATGTTGCTTATTTTTAGTTATTCTACCAATTTTATTGAATAGCTCTATTTTATCTTAGTTCAAAACTTCATTTCTAATTGAAAACAAGAGATTTATTATTTAGACTAGTTATTGTTTTAACGACTAATATAATCCACGGATTACTAGAACTATATATCTAATCGATGAAAACACTAGTAATTGGTAAATGAAATAAATTTGATATATTATCAAGATGTTACGATCTGTTATCATTTATAGAATAAGTTGTTTATGCAGTATTTCGATCACTTCCCCTCTTGCTTCTATCGAACAAGTCGATTTTTTTAGATTATTATTTTTGATTGATAGATAGATGGATCACTATTGCGTATGTTTCAAGAAGTTTTTTTTTTAAATTCATATATGCACTTCAATAGCTACATGGTTTGAAATAATGAATCATTACCCTTTCAGGTCAACTTACACAAATAGTAGAGAATGATTTCTTTTTTTCTCGAAAAAGGATGACAACGGTCTACTGAGTGCGTTTGAAATGTAAAAAGGTACAGTTATTTCGTATGTAAGCAAATTTTCATCTTCACATTTCTATTTATGCAAGAAACAATTTCTAAAAGTTGAGTTTCATAAGAAAAAAATTGAAGTTATTTCTAACTGGAATCTCGAACGAACATTTATGATTTATTTGGTTTTCAATCTGAATTCAAAATGCAAAGTTTCTGCAGAATCACGAGGATTTTATTACTCAAGGATTCGTCAATGACTTTCGATCTTTATAAAAGAATGATCTAAATCAAAATGGAATCCTATGAATTTATGAAGAGAAGTACATGGCACTGAAACCGGCGAATCAATACTTAATTCAAAAGACAATTAAGCCAAACGGTTTTAAAACTCAAATTGATAACAATCGTCGAAGGTTCAGAACAACAAATGATTTGAAAAAGCGTTTATACAAACAGTACAATTTTAATTTCTTCGTTCAATTTGTTATATTATCAAACATACTGCGTAAAATAAATTCAATTCCATAACAATTCTGTTTCGATAAAATAAACTAAACCATCGAATCGAATTCCATAGTAAATAAGAACTTGATATCCGTAGAAGCTGGTTTTAAAATATGGAAACGTGATATTTTTATGGGAAAACCAATAACATGCAGTTTTCAGCAAGTGAAAAGTGTTGCGTATATTGATTGAACGAAAATTTTCTGCTTAGTTGTGATAGCAGCATTTCATGATGAAAACATTCTTCTATTATGTGCTAGAAGCAAGCTTGTCTATGATATTTTGTGTAGCAAGAGAAATCCCATCTATTTAACTATTGTAGAGTTTGTTTGATGTTCATTTCTTTTTTTTTTTAACTTTATCATTCAATCAATGCCAACTACTTCACATGTTAAAATCAACGTCGACACCCACAAGATGAACACTTCAAACTAGTATACTATATGAAGAGAAAGAAAATGCTTACAATCTAACTACAGAATAGTAAAATTATGATAGTGAGTATGCTAGTTTCTAGAGAGAATTAATTCTTCATGAAATTCGTTTACCACATAAATGAACACGACTCGTGTCTAAAAGATGGCAACGGATATCGTCGAAGCTTTTTTTTTCTTTTACGAAGTATTACGTATTTTTCTAAAATAGTCCAAAATACAGCATTTCATACGCATAAGTAAAACCCTCGATAGTGTGTGTCTGTACTTTGTAAGGTGAAGGTACCCAATACGATAAAAATAGTCTATCCAAAACAAAATGGAAAGTTACGATAAAGTGAGGACTTTAATTTGATTGGTTCATTCTCTTCTGCTTGAAGTATAGACTAGACAAGACATCTTCAGGGTTTAGGTATATATATATATATGTGTTTTGTTCATTTTCTACTCACATTGGGTGCATACAGATATATAAGTTTATCAAAACACGAGATATTCTTCTGCATTTTATTTCTGAACTGCATCATATCGAACGAATCTACGTTCAATGTTTTGTTTTGCGACAAAAAACAAAATCTTTATTTATTTTGACAGAAAGTAATCAACTATTTATATTATTGGATTAGTCAGGGGAAACGAAAACCTGATTCAAAAAAACTAAGCTTCCAGGGAATTAATATGTATGTGTGTGTGAGTGTATATTTATACTTAAATGAAAAAAATTCCAATGTAGTTATAAGTGTATAGAATTTTGGTTTCTTCTGTTTTTAGATAAGATGTCTTAACATTCGTCGCCACATTCTCAGCAAATTTATGGATTTCTGTTAAATCAATGATGGAATCAATTAAAATATTTATGGACTCGTAAAATACATTGTATTAATTTGAAAACAAGATATATTTCTCTTTCAAGTTCATTTATATGATTTAGTTTTTATTTGAGAAGAACATTTTATTATCCGGACATTGAATTTTTCTATTGATCAAAAGTATAATTTGATACACCCGTAAAATTATTTAAAAAACAATTATTTTCACAATGTACTCAAAAGCTTAATTGGCGTCTTTCTTTATTGCTTTTCAATAGAGTTCGATAGACTTTCATGAGCTTCAGCATGTATCAATGATGAGAACACCTACCCTAGTTAAGTTTCACAAGTAATGTGCTAGTATAATATGGAAAAATTATTCTAAACCTATATGACGTTTTGGTGTATAGAAAAAAACAATTTGAGTCAATATCAATCATACAATTACGAAGTATAAATTAATCTGTGACTCATCAGTCTCCATACTGACATTCGAACATGTTTGCGCTAAAATCATATTTTCATAGTATTTATCAAAGAGAATAAAGAGATGACGTTTGATCAGCACAGCACTTTGTTTTAATCACCTTAGCCGAAAAATAGTTCAATAAAATTACAACATAAAGAATGACTTGTGAATCAGTAATCAATGTTTAAAGAGTCGATTTCTTCATTGGATTACATCTAGTATTAATGCTAAACTGAGAAATTTCGTGATTAAATTTGATGTCTAATGACTACGAGTGTTTTTTACAGATTTTCTTGGTACTGGAAGTGCAAGCAATCATGCGTTTAAGTCGATTAATTTGCAATCTATCTAGTCATGTTGACTATTATTCAAAATTTCAACCAACATCATTTACTCTGAAAAGTCTTATTGATTTTGGTTTGTAGAGAAAAATAAAATCTTATCATTTATAATAATCATTATTCAAAATTTTTTATAGCTCGTGATGGTGATATTAAGCGATCTTATAAATTTCTGCGCGTCGAATTACTCATACGTTGGTCTCATATGCTTAAAGAAATGAATTATTTACCACCGAAGTAAAGCATAACAAAATATTAGTGTACAATTCACGTCATTTTGTTAATTTCTTCTTTTGAGATTACTTGAAATGCCAAGTTTTAAATTAGCCAATTCATGGTACGATCAAAGTTATTCAGAAGTACTCGAATTTAAAAATACGGAGCCAGACGTATCGACACTTCGCAAGTAATTGATTAAGATTATATGTGTAGTCTTTGCTTCCTTACTTATTCATTTTTTCTTCGGTTAACTTGATGTTAAATTTTAGATTTACAGAAGCACTAGTCAACATACGAAAACGTCATGTCGATGTTATATCAACATTGGCTCAAGTAAATTCATTATTTCATTAGCATGTCAATTGATTTTCAATGGCTAATCTATAATTTAGGCATACATAGAATTTGAAAAAGTCAGTTCAATCAGTCTAATAGAGAAGAATCGAATACAATATTTTTACGATCGATTTTTTGTGAATCGACTCGGTGTACGAACATTAATCTATCAACACAGTACGTTGATGAGTTGCTTTCGAATATTTTATTTGAATATTTACAGTAAATTATATATTGTTAAGCTCTTCTTTTCGGTGAAGAAATACCTCAACATTCTCAACAAGCTGGTATTATCGATCCATGTGTTGACGTAGCTGCCGTTATAGAAGGTAGATTTATTTATTTATCTTTTGTTTACATGAGATTATTGCCACTAAAACAGAAGATAGAATTTAGTATCAATATTTATTTCTATTAATTCTAATTTTCTTTCGTACTGTCGTTTCTATAAAATATTGATGTTAGTCTTGATTAATCTAGATAGCAAATAGCACGAGAAAGAAGCTTCTTTCGAATTGTACTGATCAAGGTTCATTGTATGCAAGTTTTTTTTCTCTCTCTTCTACTATGGTTCACCAGTAGACATAGCTGTACAGGAAAAAGAAGAACGTCCCGATTTTTTCTCAGTACGAGAATACAAAAAAGAGTATGTGAATGGAACGGAGACATGCTGTTTTTTTTCGTTCTTGTTTTTCGACAGTATTCTGTGAACTTTTCATGTTATGGAAGGTTGATTCATTTATGACGATGTTTTTTCTCTCGTTGAATACAAATAGATGCTTATTCAACGGCAAAGTTTTTATTTGAAAAAATATCTTATCCAGTACCTAAAATTGAAATCGAATCTCAAAATGGTAAATATAATCAAAGAATAATTTTTATTTCACTCATATTTTTAATATACATGTATGTATATATCTATGTGTATTCAGTGCAAGACCACAGTACGAATCCCATAACGATAGTCTATATTCCATCGCATATTTATCATATTGCTTTTGAATTATTAAAAGTAAATATATTTTAATTGAAGTTAAAAGAAACATTATTTTATTTGTATTTTAATATAGAATTCACTTCGTGCAACTGTGGAACGTTATGGTTTAGATGCTAAAGAATATCCACCTGTACGTGTACTTATTGTTAAAGGTTCTGAAGATTTAACAATACGAATTCATGATCGTGGTGGTAAGATACATGATATTTCGTAGGGCTGTTATTGGATAATGTATTTATTTTGAAAATTTTTATTCAAATTATGAAAGACTAGTTATTGAGATTGTATCAAATGGATTTTCTTTTTAGTAATTTTATAATCACATCCTGGTAGTTAGCGTGTACTACGCGATTGAAACAAAACTATTTATTTTAAAAATAAATATGATTGTCAGATATTTACATCATGCATCAAACATATTGAACACAGTTCATATCGATACTGGTAATCTATTGAATGATGTAACACATAGTCACCACTGATTTTCAATATTATCAGTTGATATGTAGCACCTTCACTAATGCGAATAAATGTAATGAATAGCTAAACAAAATAAAAACTTCTGCGTATCTAATTTTGCTCATCGCTGTAATCTATTGTCTTTTTAGTATCAAAAATCGAAATTAAAGGTTTCAAATCTCCATGACCAATTCCGAATTGTGTCAGCTTGCTTTTTATAGTTAATATATTGCCTTCTTATATGACGATATTATAATATTAATTGATTGGAATCAGAGGAAGTACTTTGATAAGAATATAAAGATATCATATAACTTGTATTGAATGAATGAATCATAAGATAAAAAATTTATTAAATTTCTACGTCATCTGTTTCTAACAACAATACTAATTATATTGAGGTGAATATTACACAGAAGAGAAGCATTCAAAATTGAACAATAGGATCAATCGGCAGGGTAATTGCTCCAATTTCAGAAGAAATTCTTCGCTCCTTAGAAATGTGTTAGTTGTAAAGAGAAATGGAAAAGATAAAATTAGTCGATCGATGGTTGAATGTCCTTGCACATATTCTTCAAAATAGAGAGTAATAAGTATCTCTTTATATTTTCCGCCCCTATTTTTTCTTATGAGAATAGAGTTCGAAGAAGTATTTCACACTGAAACTATTTTCATCCCTGTTGAATAATTACTGTTTCTACTTGAATTCATTTGTTAGACGAACAAGAAATTAATACATATACATCCGTACATTTTCCCCAATGCTCGTCATGGTGATAGATATTGTTGAAGCATAGCGAAAGACACCTCCTTGGCAAGGTAGACATTGTTCATGCATTTCTAATGAAGCATGCATAGTGATTTAGTCATATATGCGAAAAACGCATTTTTGGCTCATCTTGTGTGGATTAAACGATATCTGCTAGAATTAGAAGGATTTCTCGACTTTTGGTAATTTTGTCCATCTCTCGTTATATTCTCGAAATTCAGTAAAATGATTATATTTCAATTGGAAGGAACTATAAAAGTGAATCTTTTCAGATTTTATCTAGTTTTATTGACATATCCTTAAGAGATCAGGACGAGTTCAAACGACAAATCTCATTTCGAATATGTCCATGGTTCACGATACACATAAATAAACTAAATAATTCTTAATGAGCAATACTGTTTTCATGAGTCTATTGTCAACTTTATCTCGGGTCAAGTTGTTCTCAAGTCATTGTAAACTTTTCAACGACAAAAATACTTCATTATGTCTTCAAATAATTCTATTTTCGAGTCATGTATGAAACTTCTATCTTCGAATTAGACATAAAAGTAGCGGAGCGTTAGCTTATCGCAGTTTCTAAATAGAATCATCTATTTTGATGTACATTTATCTCATAAGAAAAAAAAACTCGCTACTATGCAGATCTAGCATCGAGCATGTTTTGTAGTTGTTTTTTCTTCATTCTGAATCCCTCTGATCATATTATGAAATATGTTAACAAGAAGAATACGTGAAAAATAAAACGATGAACCAACATCAAACGTAATTTCAGCTTATAAAATTATTCGAATAACTTTATCTATTATCAACAGTAGATAATGAATGATAATTTCTTCTGAAAATCAACGAAAATATCGAACAATATCTGCTGACAACTACGCACAATATGAATATTTGATTAGCACTGTGTTTCTTGTTTCTTAGCAAAACTCATTGCTTTTTCTGCCAGTATTCTTTTTCTCCGACTGAAGCTTCTGTGACTAATCTTATCCTTGACAGAATGTGGCCCATCTCTACCGTTCTTCTTTCTACTTCTTGCAACACATGTAAACATTCTGATCTATTGCATGTATGAAAAACAACTAAAGTACATACATATCTTTACACATAGACATATATTTATATTCTAGGCGGTGTACCACGTTCGAAATTATCTCAATTATTTCATTATATGTATTCTACAGCACCTAAACATCTTCTGAATGGAGATGAAGATAGTGCGAAAAATTCAATTATTGCTGGCCTTGGCTATGGTTTACCAATAGCACGCCTCTATGCAAAGTATTTTCAAGGAAATCTGAAATTAGCATCTGTTGAAAACTATGGTACATCAGCTTACGTATCACTTCAGGTAAAATAAAACTTAAATAAAGAATTAAAATATATCACTAACACTCTTTATTCGATGTAATAGGCAGCAGCAGAGAATGCCAGGTAAATAAAGAAAGTCCTATGAATAAGAGTAACGATGTCTTCATATCTTTAGTGAACTTGTGCCAATATTTAGTAAATCACGATATTCATATACAACAAAGAAAGGCTCGGATTGGACTTGATTATTATTTTGTTTTATTTTTTATGAGTCTTGATGCATACTGATACATACATACATACATATATATATATATATATATTTATATATTTATCTATCTCTGTATATATATATATGATTGTGTCTAAACTAATTTTTAGATTTGAAGAAAATAAGAAGAAAACGAAACTTGTCGATGACGACATTCGTTATAATTATCTTTAAAAACTTAAATGAAATATAATTAGAAGGAGAATTAAAAAAGATACTACATTATGCATTTAACTCGATTATTTCGCTCTCAACAAAATTCATTATCACATCTTATCGATCATTATGCTAAATTTCCACCCACCGGTTTAACAATGAAAAAAATTGTTGAATTTGGTGCGTTGAATTTCGTCTAATTTGAATTTTATGTTCTCTTTAATAAATAGCACGTGAAGGTGATGCAAAACAATCGTATTTATTTCTTCGAAATGAATTACCAGTTCGACTTGCATCGATGATGAAAGAAATGGGACATTTACCACCACGTCTTCTTGAAATGCCAAGTGTTAAAACAGTTAATGGTTGGTATGGAACTAGTTTAAATGAATTAGATTCCTTCAGAAATTCATTACCAAGTCCTGAGATCGTAAAAAAGTAAAAAGACAAAACAAGTTTAAAATTTTGATTGACGATAATCGTCTTTGTCAATCTTCTAGATTTACAGAAGTTTTACAAAATATACGAAAACGGCATTCGAGTGTCATCGAAACATTAGCTCAAGTATGAAACTATTCTATTTTCAGTCTATCATGATTTCTATTTGTTCTTCGTTTGCTTCCTCGTCTAGGGTTATATGGAATTTTCCGATCAGTCTCCTGTCAAAGAATATGAAGAATCACAAATACAATATTTTCTTAATCGATTTTATCTATCTCGCATATCAATTCGATTACTTATTTATCAACATAGTATGTATAATTGAAACATATCTAAAAACAATTTGATTTATGTAATACTAGAATATGCTAATTTATAGAATTTGAGATGATTAACGAATATAATGTTTTTCTTTTATCAGTTTCGATGACGTAACTAAGAGATGAATTTGCCGACACAAAGATATCGGTGTAAAATCAATAGTTCAATTCATTCTAATACTTCGGGTATTCTTTGCGCATCATCATTAATGAATGTTGAGTTATTAATACAATTATGATTCTACTATACATGTTTCTTAGAAGCAAATCTATACTAGTTAATGTTCAAAAGTTTTCTAACATCAGAGTAAAGATTTTTCTAAGTGTCGATGCTTTAATTGGAATAGAATAGAAATATTTATTCTGTGCCTGAAACTTCTAATATTTTGGTATATTTGATCTAGGCAACTGGTATTTTTGTTTTAACATTCAAACTAGAATACAACAAAATTAACATTCATGAGTTATGTCGAGAAACATCAAGAAGAATCAAAATACTCGTGTTCATTTTAATGCGATAAGCCTGTTTGAATATATTTTTCTATGAATTTATACTTTGAAATCTTTTTGCTGAAATTACATCAAAGTAAAGAGTTTTAATAGCTGCGACAATGTTCGAATTTCTTCAATTAAATTTGAGTAATGATCTTAGGAGTCATATGAGCATATTTCGAGTTTGGATACGTCCATGTTCGTGGAACGACGACTTATAAATAATAATGAATATATTTATGCATGTCTGTGAATTCTACTGAAAATCGTCTAGCATTGGTTCTCTTGAAGAACAAGATATGATCTTAATGAATATGTATCCAAGGATTTGAATCTATGAAGATCAACGACTTGCAAATGAAAGAATTTCGCTAGTCAAATATAATCAATTAGCGGCTTTTTTTTCTTCTATTCAACACAATTGTGTATTCGTTTGATTGATTTATGCTGATCATGTTATTAAATTTTTAGCGATGTGTTTTGGTGATGAAGTACCAATACATCCTACGCATCTCGGTTTTGTTGATCCGAATTGTTTCGTTGAAGACATAATCAAAGGTTAGATCGAATAGTTAATAGAATATTCATCTTAATTTAATTTATTTAAGATGCATTTGAAAATGCTCAATTTTTGTGCGAAGGTTATTATCTTACAGCACCTCCATTGGAACTGCGCCGTTTGAATGGTAGTTATTCGATTTTTTCTCTAAATAAAATTCTTTCTCTATTCATCTATTTTCTTAATTCCTAGCAATAAGTCCTGGAGAACCTATTGCAATAGCATATGTGCCGTCACATCTATATCATATAATGTTCGAACTATTCAAAGTTAGTCTAAGAAGATTTATCTAAGGAAAAAGCAAAACATTTTAGTTTCATTTTAGAATTCAATGCGTGCAACAGTAGAGTATGCAGAGAGTAAAAAATCAAATGGTGCATTACAACCGATTGTGGTTTGTTTATTTGTTTTTTCTTCTTCGACAAGAGTGCAAATCGATCGATAAAAATTTTCTATAGGTTAATGTTGTCAAAGCAAAAGAAGATTTAACGATTCGAATTAGGTAAAAGAGAATATCTTTAATGCTTATGATTTCTATGTGGCTTATCATTATTGTTTAGTGATCAGGGGGGTGGTATTCCACGTTCGAAGGCAGATAAAATTTTTCGATATATGTATTCAACTGCACCAAGACCTGTATCAATGACCGAATCTCAACATTCAGGTCCAACACCACTTGCTGGTTTTGGTTATGGTCTTCCTATTGTAAGCTTCATTGTACTATACCAAGATTTTTTCTTCGATAGTACGTGTCACACTCGAATTTCAAGATTCGATTGAATAGAACATAAAGTTTACTTCGATATTCTGTTCATGTGAAAGTTTCATACCGAGACTCGATGAGAATACTTGCATTGTTGAGCATCGGATGATGTTCAACGGTAAAATTAGATGTCGAGAATTTCTTGTACAACTACTTACAAGGTGAAACTCTGAACATGAAATCGAATGCATGCATCATATTTTGCATTTCTTTATGTTAAACATCTCATACAAGCTTATTAGTAACAATAGAAATTATTTTAGATAGATTATGAAGAGAAGAATTATCTGAGAAAATCCAACATTGCTACTTTACACATTCTTGTAATAGACCAAGATAATTGTCTTTTACGAAAACTACTGTACAGAAAGTAAAATTTTAAGTGGAAGGAAAGCACTTACCATTTGATTGTTCATATTCTTCTCAACAATTTTGAATATTGTACAACCTGCAGATTCCGGAATCCTACAATAGATAAAGCTCGCTTGTTTTTATCTCTTCTTCGAATTGAAATAGTCTTCTATGTGATAAATGCTTATGTCAAGCGAAATCTTTCGTTCTAAATAAATAATTATTATTTGCACATTGTTTTTTGAAATCTGAAAATTATTCTGTTCACTTCAACAAAAATCATTCTTTCCAACAAATTTATATAATCTGAGATTGACATAAACTTTGATAACGAGAATGGTCGGTTGTTTAAACTTCTTAGTATTTTGGCATTAGTTCACGATTGAGTATGGTAAAAAAGCTTAGAGTTCACTAGTATTATATATGTATCAGTTTCATAGATGTTGAATATCGATGAAGAAATATTCAATGAATTTTTTAAAATTTATTCTAGAGTCGACTCTATGCTCGATATTTCAATGGTGATTTAGAAATTCATTCAATTGATGGACATGGTACAGATGCATATATTTATCTTCAAGTACGAATACAACGAAACCTTTCATTAATATTAAAAATTCATGTTATATTTTATCTAGGCTGTAGAAGATCAAGCTAGTGAATGGTTACCAATATGTAATCGTGCAGCATATGAATATTATGTATCACGTAAATATCAATCAGATTGGACAAAAAAGAAATAACACAAATCCAACCGAATCAACTCAATTCTTTGAATAAGAATATCATTGACTTCTTTTACTTTATAATACACTTCTTTCATCATTATGCTGTAGTTTTGCGACAGAAAAAAAAACTGAAAACAATATATATATATATATATATATAGTCATACATAGAATTTCTCGATTGATGATCAACTATGGTCAGTGTATTTTCTTGACAGATTAGTTTGTTTGTTTCTCATTTTGGTTTCATTGCCTGACGTGTTGTCTTATTTTGCTGTCTCGTGGTCATAAACATGTTTTTTAGAGAAAGGTGCTGTTTATGTACTATTGTTTATTAGTACTTTCACTATTTTTCTTTCATCACTCTTCTTGTATATTTCACTGATACAGTTTTTGTTTTTGCTTCCTGTAAACAGACAGTGAAATATAATAAATAGAACAAAAACTATGTCTTTTTCATTCATGGTAATCATTTTTGTTTGTTTAGTAATGACGATGATGAATTAAAATATTTTCCACGAAAACAATTATGATGATGATGATTTTTAGATTTAGAATTCTTTTCCATAGACGATGTTATTAATTTAGAAATAAGATTAGTTTTATGAGATGATTCGTTTCGACATACTTCTGAATAATCCGATTGACTGCCTTTCTGATGGGATTGACTTTTGATCGGAGTATGATGAAACCAATTCCATACAAGAGTCGAATACGAAGGAAGAGAATTATCATGCAATGGTTGTTTCTTGGCAGGTATCGTTGTGGACATAGGTAATGATGAATGAAACATTTTCTTCGACTTTTTTGATAATGAAAATGAATCAGGAACAGTATTTGTTGCTGTTGTAGTTGTTGTTGTGGTAGCTGGCCGACTAGAACTAATTGATTTTGATCGTGGAAAAATTTTATGTTTACTGGTGTATGATGAGTCAGATAACGCATTTGATTGAAAGCAATTATGATAATAGTAATGATAATGATAATGATGTTGAGAATATTGTGAACGTAAACTTATGGAAGCAGGTGATGCAACGGTTGGACGATGAAAGGGAATATGAATACTAGTTGAATAAGTCAGTGGTACATGAATAGATGATCGATGCAAATTTTTTATTTGTTTCTTACAAGAGTCTTGCGTATTTTCCACAGATATTAATGATGGTTTTATATAATTCAACTGATCAGTTACATGTTGTTTTGGCATTCGTGATTCAGTCGTGATGCAACATGTCAACGGTCGTTTCGATGTAGATGATGTTTTAATGTTTATCGAATAACTAATAGGTAAATCGTTGTCCTCTTTACTATGATCAATATAAACGGACATTTGCACAAATGTACACTGTTGTTTCGTCACTCTTTCTCGTATTTTTTATCAGATGACATATATATATATATATAGATTTATATAGATTTATATCTCATCCCCATCCCCATCCACTTATCGATTATCCAATATCGTTGACGCATACCGATAACATATTTGTATAGAAATATACATATATTTTTGCTTCGTGTCAAAATGTAAATACATACATAGTTTTATTTTGAATAAAATTAGAAATAATAAGAAACAAAAAAAAGCAGTTTTCATCATCTCAATTAGAGTATAACACATTTGTCTCTTCCACCTTTTTGAAAATGTTTGTGCAGTTTTGACGAATGTTTTCTACATGAATCGATCATTTGTCGTTGTTGATTAGCTCCTCCATTTTCAGGCGAAGTATATTTTGGTTGTAAACGAGTTGCGGAATTGCCTGTCGATCGATTAATTTGTCGAACAAGATCATAAAAGATCTAGAGAGAAAACGAATCATACATGTGTTTTTGCATATAATAAAATAAAAAATAAAAGTAAAACATTCCATTTTACTTCATTAACATTAGCCCGATCTTTCGCAGATGTTTCCAAGAAAGTACATTTCCATTGTCTTGCCAATGCTTGACCAACTTCACGACCAACAACTCGTTCGTCTTCTAAATCATTTTTATTTCCTACGAGTACAAGTGGTGGTTGACCCTTAATTTTTGAAAGAATAAATATTGCTAAGAATCAATCGATTTCTTATTTCTAACATACATGAAGTTCGCTGTCTTTAACGTTCATGATTCGATCATAAAATTCTTTTAAATCGTTAAATGTTGCTTGAGATGTTATTGAATAGACAAGAACGAATCCTTGCCCATTCTTAACATATAAATCTCTCATAGCAGAGAATTCTTCCTATTACAAAAAAATATGATCCGAAGAACTTGGAATAAAATATTCAATCAATTATTATTTAACATACAGTTCCTGCTGTATCAAGTATTTCTAATGAATATTGTTTTTCATCAATTTCGACAATCTAAAATGAATATTATTCAATAAAAGAAATAAAAACAATTTTTAAATTTATACTTTTTTGTAGACATCTTCAATCGTGGGGTCATATTTTGACATGAAAATGCCTTGAACAAATTGCATCGTCTACAAAAATATCGGACAAAAATGATTAGTTAACTAGAACGTAAGTTGTTTATTACCAAACATGATTTTCCTACACCACCGGAGCCAAAGATGCATAGTTTATATTCAGGTGTCGGCATCGTTAAATAGTATATAGTAAATAGGGCACAAAAAATCTTGTGGAAAAAATTTCAAGAATGAAAAGCTTCTAATTAAACGACGTCAAATATTATTTGTTTCTTTCTTTTTTTGAGAATCACCTACAGTTTGTATCCTTCATAAATTGCGCGCTGATGATGTTAATAGTAATACTTAAATGTATATACACATATATTTGTATGTATATATATATATATATATATATACAATCATGAAAAAAAAACATCATGTCTACACTCTAACCAGTGAGCCGACAACTACTGCTCGTAAGAAAGAAAAAGAGCGAAAAAAAAAGTCAAGCATGACTTTTTGTTTCATTTTTATCGACGGTACTTATATACAGCTATATGCGCATACGCATGCAATTTGTTTTCTTTTTTTTTGTATTTATTTTTTAGTAATTATTGTTTTCTATTGATCTGAATGTTAGACAATTAGTAATAGCATTTTCTCTGTTGCCTTTTTCTTCATAACAAAAGACAACAGCTACGCTTTTTATTTCCTTTTCTACCAGTGGAATCCAATGTTGACTGTTTTGTATGAATTTTGACACTTGCGTCAGATAGTTCGACATTTTCTGGTAATGTGGATTTTTTGCCTCGTGATGGTGCATTTTTCCTATTTATTTGTCGAACTAACTCATAGAAAGCCTTAGAAAAAAAAATAACAGCAAGAATAATTATGTTTATTTTTAAAATAGAATGAGTCGCTTTACTTCTGTAACATTTGCTCGATCTTTGGCTGACGTTTCCAGAAAAGTACAATTCAATTTTCTTGCTAATTCTTGACCGTCTTTACGAGAGATAGCTCGTTCTCGTTCTAAATCAATTTTATTTCCAACAAGAAGCACAGGTGGTTGACCCTTCAGATATTTATCACATATTATTGAAATAGAAATAATGAGTTGTTTTTCTACCTACATAAGTATCGATATCTTTAACAGCCACTATTCGTTCATAAAATCCTTGAATATCATTGAATGTTACTTGAGATGTTACGGAATAGACAAGCAGAAATCCATCAGCATTTTTCACGTATAAGTCTTTCATAACAGAAAATTCATCCTAAATGTATATTGTAGATATACAAATAAGAAAAACAAACGACATGAAAAACAAAGTATTCGTTTATTTTTTCATCAATTTACTGTTCCGGCTGTATCAATAATTTCTAAAGAATATTGTTTTTCATCAATTTCAATAGTCTAAATCAAAAATAGAAACAAAAAAACAAATAAGAAAGAGACAAAAACAACTAGATTTCTCAATTCTACTGTTTTATAAACGTCTTCAATCGTCGGGTCATACGCTAGCATAAAAAGACCTTGAACAAATTGTAATGTCTGTAAAAATATTTAAAAAAAAAAATCGAACAAGTAGTTAAGAACAGATGAATCAAAATGTTTTTCTCTATACTAAGCATGACTTGCCAACGCCACCTGAGCCAAAAACACACACTACATAATCGGACATTATCAATTGAAAATACTCAAAGAGTTATTTTCTTTTCGTAATTCGACTGAAACTAAACGATACCGAAGGTGTTTTTAATCTTTACGTAGTTGTTTGTTGATGTTTTAAACAGGCTCTATCTTGTCTTTATCATAAAATATGTCTTCTTCGTAAAACATGGACGCTTTTATGATATCTATAGTGTTGTAGAAGACTTCAGAATACACAAAACCACGATTTTCAATGATAAAAACCCTAATACATAGATATTTAAAATAGAACTTAAAATGCAATAGATATCTTAGAACAAATGAATCTCTCAATATTCTAATGACAGTTCATATTTTGAATATTCATTTCTTTCGTTTGACAATTGAATAAATGTTTTTTCAAATGATTGGTATTGCATGAACCGAAATAGCGTCTATCATTTCTGGAGCCATGTGTTAAAATTAACCGTACATAATCAATAAACATATACAGTTCAATCATATGTGAGATACAAATGTGTACATAACATCTCTAGAAATCGTTTTTCGTATTTGCTATAATCTCGAATACAGGCTACATTGTTACCATGACTGTCTAAATCTATAAAAAAAAACGCTGAATATTTTTTCCCGTTATATATTAGAATCTTGTGGAATGGTTTTTATTTCAATATTGTTCTTCTTAGTTAAAAGAATGTATAGAGTCACCCTAAGTGCATCAGCATTTCTTAGAAATTAAAGAAAGGATGAGTATTTTTGAAGAAAATTTTCGTAGAAACTAGTTCGAGATCTTGGATTTCCACAGTTTAAAAGAGAAAATAAAACTCAAGTGAATCTTCGTCAACAAATTTTTCATCATCAGAAAATATACTTAGGGTCATTCGCTTAGTTTGTTTTTAACATAAAGTCATTTTTTTCCTTAGGTTTTAATTGTGAGTTTTTCGTCACAAATCTGCTGATAATGCGAAGCAATATGTTCATAACTCGTAATTGAATAACGATTTTAGTACTAAATTTATACAGACAATCGAACTTTAGTCAACAATATTGGTGTCTTGCTGACGATTAAATTTCCAAATATTTGACATTACACGAAAAATTCAATGTTAGAAGCTTGGTAGGAAGGCTTAAGAAAATTTGTCACAAAAACAAATCTGGTATGCAAGACTGACTGAAGTTTCGTTTTCTCTTTTAAAAATTGAAAATCGCACATCAAGATCTAGTTTCTATCAGAAATGATTCCGTAAATATTCACTCTAATCTTAATTTAAGATGAATAATTGTTTGATAAGCCTCATTATCTACTTTTCTATGATTAACTCGCTTCAGTCGTGAAAATTAAAGTATTTTTCTTTGTCATTCTCTTGTGATGTGATGTAGTAGTGCAAGTTTTGGCTTTCAGAGGTGTTTGAAAATAACCAGGTGATAGAGCCGTTCGTTTTCGAAGAAACAAAAGAAAGAATTACATAACTTTCAAAACATCAAGATTGAACTTTTAATAGTACTAAGAGATTATAAATGTAATATTCAAAAAACACCTATAATGAAAATCAAAAATCTAGTGATTAAGCAAAATAAAAGTTTTATGAAAAATAGTTTAAGAAGTCTTAATTAAACTTCTGAAAACATTATTTCCATTGAAACACTTCGATTTGTTGTATGATTCATTCTTGTCAGTCATGTTGTTATTCATGGTCTGAATCACATTTTCAATGAATCATATATATATTTTTTTTTTGGTTTATTTACTTTTATTACGAATTCATCTATCTATAAGATAGATGATCATCGATTTTTTTTCTGAATAACACAAAATGAACGAGATTTTGTTTTTTCATTCCTTTATACACATACAATAAAATGACAAATATGATAAAAGATCCGATCTGTTTTGTATTGCTTTCTCATAGAAGAACGCAGCAATCTTTAAATTGATCGCTTGTTCGATCAGCTCGACGTGATGACGATGAATGATCATACTGATGTTCACCTCGCGATTCAAGTTGATCGAAGCCTTGTGATGAGATTTGTTTGGCTTGACGAGGTCGTTGAGTTTTACGGTTTATTTGTCGTATTAAATCAAAAAATATCTAAACAATTTCATCAAAACATAGATGAAAACTTACCCTTATTTTATAAAAAAAAAAACATTCTTACTTCATTAACATTGACTTGTAATTTAGCTGATGCTTCGAGAAATGTACATCCGAATGAACGTGCTAATGCTTCACCATTTTGTTTTCCAACAACTCGTTCATCTTCAAGGTCATTTTTATTTCCAACAAGTACCATAGGTATATCAGCACCGACATCTTTAACACGCATTATCTGATCTTTTATATCAATTAAATCATTGAATGTTGCCTGCGATGTTATCGAATATACAAGTATAAAACCTTGACCATTCTTCATGTATAAATCTCTCATCGCTGTGAATTGTTCCTACATAAATAAGATGTGGGACTTCTTTCATTTTTGTAAATATTTACCGTTCCGGCTGTATCAAGAATTTCAAGCATACAATTAACACCATCGATTTCTACTTGCTAGAATAAGAACAAAAGAAATAATTGAATTCGATATGTATAAATATGTATATATGTATATTTTATCATTTCTAGATAATTAATAAACAAAATATTTTGTGTCTTTTTTCTACATACTTTACGATAACAATCTTCAATGGTTGGATCATATTTACCAACAAATATACCTTGCACAAATTGTACAGTTAATGCACTTTTACCTACACCACCACTGCCTAGCACAACTAATTTATATTCTCGCATGAAGGTATAGTGATTAAAAAATATATTCGGTATCTAGAAGTAAAATCATGTTAACTTTTTTTCTTCACGAGCAATATACGATGATTGTTTGCTTCAAGCTTTTTATTTCTTTTTCTATATGTCTATGTACGTCCATTGACGTTGTATAGATGTTAAACTTTTTTTTTGAAACATGAGTAAGCGAGGTGTTGATCGAGCACGGGCAGCGACCCAGTGGTGGTTGTACGACGCGCCAATGACAGTTAGAAAAGACGAAGAAGAAAGGGGAAAGGAAAGGTAAAATTTCTTCCGCAAACTCGGTCGCCATCGTACACGTCTAATTGACAAAAAACAACAGAGGTAATATACATGTACACAATGCATAGTCTTGCTTTTAGAAAAATGAGAGAGGAAGAAGAAGAAGTTCACTTTTATTCACTGACTCATTCTGCTCTTTCGTTCTCTTTCTTTTTCCTCTTTTACTTTGCCTTAGTACATTTAGATAATATGTTAAAGAAACTTTGATGATGAAGAATAAAGCAGAGCTCCACAAAAAAAGAACGAAGAAAATCCGAAAGCTTTTTTATTTCTTGTACGATTTAAATTTCTTTTTTTCACTACCATATTGTGAACTACAATACTCATTCAGAAAGTAGAAAGTAATTAAGTAGGAATGTATTATACGAGAAACTGGATCACATCTCGTTATTACTTGTAGATATGTGTACATAAAGATTAATTGATCCGCTGTATTGGCGTCGGGGAACAGCGAATAAGATAGAATGTATGAGATTCATTGCTGAAGATTTTATTAAGTTAGACAATGAAAAAGCTATTATATCTATGATGCAACTCAAATTTGATATTCAACATAAATCAATCAAGACTTAATAAATTACAAGTCAAAATTTTATGTATAAATTTATTCTATGCGCCTAGACAAAAAGCTATCTGGCAAAAAATTGAGCACGGTTGCTGTCTGCTATTGATAATTTGGCCTTCATTACTTGTCATTAGGTTATGCGACATTATCTTACTTTGATAGCTTCAATCAGTTTCCTTGATGCTCACAATTGAGTGTGTAAAACAACGACGTTTCTATCAAGGCTGAAGGACCTTAACTTGAATGTAGAGTCGTTCAGTAAATATGTAATTAGATACGTATGGAAGAAAAGAAGAGAAGGAGTTTTAATAAATAATTAACTTATTCATACATTTTTATTCTCTGGCGAAATAAATTCATTACACTTCAATTTGTTTGAGTATCATTGTTAATAAAAACATATATGAAAATTTATCTTTTTCAGTTACATACTGCAGAATTCGTTATTTACGATTGTCGTTATTAAATTGCTAAGTTTTTATACGAGATTAACTGAAACAAATGGGTAATATGCTCTTTGCCGATCATCTCGTTCAGATGAACAATTTAATATTTCATGAAGACGAACACCTATTTCAACGAATTATAGATTTGGAGCATTTGGTAAAATAATCGAATTTGTTTTGTACAAAACCTTGTACTCATCTTGGATACAAGTCTCGAGATAGCTAGTTTAAATTACTTCATGACCTATAAAAGGCTTTTATATGACATGGAAGATGATTTCATTTTGAATAAATTTATCAACATAGACAGTAGATTTATTTTTACATGATACTGTCGAAATAATTTTGAAATCTGTTTGTTTTTATTAGGAGACAACTTTTCAATGTTAATTTTTTTTTCAAGAGAAAAAATATGAATGCAACACATCTATTGTTCTTTTACTTTTTCATCTCTTCTGAATCGATCAATATTGACCTGTTGAGAAATGACTAGATCGATAATTTCGTTTGTAAAATTTCTCGTTTAGATCTACTCCACTGGTAAATCATATTAAAGCATGGAATCCCAAAGAAAATATCTATTGTTGACGATTTACCATTATTTAACGATATTGTTGAGTTATAAATGAACCAAAATTTCTTGATTAAGGAAAAGTAGATGATAATGTTAATTGTACTTCAATAGATGTCCTAGAGCAGAATTTTTTCAAATGAAACAAATTCTCATTGTCTCATATCATAGAAATAGAACGGATATAATAATAAAGCAAAATATGAATACATTCGATGGCAAGATCTTTTATTAAAAATATAACATGATGAAATTATACTGCACTTATAATCTTGGCATTGATGCAAGCGATACAAGTTGTACATATTATTAAGATGAGCTTCGTTCAACTGGCATTGAAAAAACCTTTACCGTACAATTACCGTAGTGCAATGTTGACTATTTTGTCAATTCAAATATATTCCATGATCTAGAACAAAAAGAGACTAACGAGACCAACGAAATGTAGTGATGGATTCAGTTGTTCTTGTTCTAGAAGTGTGATTAGTTAATTTCTGAATAATCTAAATGCATAAGGTCTGTATAAATATATGTCTATTTAACTATTCATGTGTAAAAATTACTTTTAGTACTTTTATTACAGTATACTTTGTGATTGTAGACATCTGTAAAAGACGTCTGACGTAGGGGTGCAACACATCTTGAATAGATTTCGAATTTGCCACCAAGTCTTTCATATTTGAAATTGGGTTTGGATTTGAATATGGCTCAGAAATAGTGTCCAAATGTCGATTTCGCTTAGATTCAGATCTGAGGATTGCTTCTATCGCTTGGTTTATCTTAGATTTGTGATTGGATATATCATTGACATTTGGGATTTGACTCCAATCTAGCATGACTTCATTTTGGTATTCGTGCTACATTGTGACCAAATCGCAAAGCCAAATCCAAGTTGAAAACAAACCCATAAATACTTTTTGTATCAAATCTCAAGACTTTGAATTTTGTTGCACCCCTAACCATTTGAAAAGCATCCTGCTCATCTTTTCACAGAACTATTTTCATTCGATTTTGATGTTGCCATGCAGTTGAAATTCAATGATAAGTACGCTATCGAATTATTCTTGAGATTCTTATATTCAACGACTAATTCATGAGTTTTTGCAGAAATTCGACCGTCAGATTTTTCTTGATGATTATATACTAATTCGAATAGAGTTTAACGTAGAATTCATCATGTACATATATGTTATTCATGAATGCATTGTATAAAATAATTTACGTTCGAAATTTGTATGTCAAGTATTCTTTATTGAAAATTTCTCAAAAATCGTACTTGTATGTTAATTTATCATCGATCTTCGTGGCGGGCATTCTTTATGTATGCTTGCTTTGCGTTCCCTTCATCCATTCGCAACATTGTTTATTCATAGTAATAGATCTAAAATTTACTGCACTATTCTATGGTAATTTAATATGGGTGGAATATCTAGTTAGTACTCACTTTATCTTTCACGGAGAAACAAATTTACATATGTTTTAGGTAAAATTTTATCGGCTGATCGAGCATTTTTCAAAGACAAAGCTTCTTTGGCTGGTCAATATGTCGAAATTCATAAAAAGCCATACTTTTTTAAAAAAAAACTAGGATCTGGTGGTTTCGGTAATACGAGTGTTTATCTTCCTTCCCATAGTGTTTTTTATTGAAAAATAAAATTTTAGGCACTGTTTATTCGGCTACAGCGCCAAATGGCCACGATATGGCAGTTAAAGTAATCGACATAACTGGAATGTATGAAAATGGCGCGAGCCTTGTCGAGTCCTATCTAACCGAAGTTAAGCATCTTGAAAAATTACGACGAGAATCAAATCATGTTGTTCATATTTATGACTTTGACTTCGATCCTGAATATGGTCACGGTAAATTATAAACTCATTATAAACAACTAAAACTATTTTTCTTTTCGTTCATCCTTACTTAGCCTATATTGTTATGGAATTGGGGGGTGACAGCTTAACAAAATATGTTGAACATTCACATGCAAAAATTAGAAAGAGACTAGAACCTGGCTCATATATAGATCCTAACATTCGTCGAAATTTTTGGCGTCAATCAGTCAGCATTATTCACACTCTTACAAAAAACAATGTTGTTCACATGGATTTAAAACCAGATAATTTAATTCTATTTGGAGATACACTTAAAATTATTGATTTAGGTTTATCGAAAAAACCTGAATCATTAGGGTAGGCACGCAGAGAATTTTTTACTTGAAGTGTTTATTATTATCATTACTCTTTTGTTGTCACATTCAGTAATGCTGGATCAGGCACTCCATTATTTAGGTAAGAACTTTCGTTGATTCAATTTTGTGGATATTCAGCTAATGGTTGCATGTCTTTTCTTAGTGCACCAGAAATCATGTTAGATTATTCATCTTATGCAAAAATGTATGGTCCACAGGCTGATATATGGTCTCTAGGTGCTATTCTTTATTACATGACGTACGGAGAACCTCCAAGATATAAACCACGCGCGGCAGATCCGCCGCCCGGACACCCACCTTCACGTGATCGACATCTTGTTGATGTTCTCCGTCGTACACTCGTTATGGATCCGAATGGGCGGGCTGATATATATGCTCTATCACAACATCCATATACGCTTGGTTATTGATAAAACTTGAACGTTTTTCTTTCATTAACTTTCAAAAAAGAACTTTGTTACATTTTCGGTTAAACAAAGAAAAATCATTTATGAATGTGATTCTTTTTTCTTCTATCTTTTTTATTTTAAATATAAAAGAAATAAATGAAATGTTCTTCTTCTAGATGGAATCGTTAGATAAAATAAGAACGAGAATTAAATTAGAGGAAACTGAAGTTTTACATGTAAGTCTATTTTCTGTATGAAAAATATCAATCATTGATGTTTTGTGTTAATCCAGACTACATCAACTGACTTTCCTGGTAATTATTCCGATTATGATGATCATTTAGATTTAGATAAATTCAAAAAGGTATCTAAAGAGACGAAAAGTGTTTCTTGCCGTGTTTACATGTTTCGAAATTTATAGAATTTAAAAATTCACATATCAACTTTGGATGACATGACGACTGAATTTGATCTAATTGGTGTAGATGCAGCTATTGCTAATGCATTCCGTCGTATACTTATTGCAGAGCTTCCATCGATGGTAAATCAACAAAAAAAAGAAGAAAAAGAATAACAATTATAAAAGTCATAAAATATTATTTCATTGAAGTTATATTTCTTTTAGGCAATTGAAAAGGTTCATATAACAGAGAATTCATCGGTATTACCAGATGATGTTCTTGCACATCGTCTTGGTCTTATTCCATTACGTGCTAATCCAAAATTATTTGTTGAAAAAATGACAGGTGATACAAAAGAGCATGAAGATGATACATTAGTTTTCAAACTTAAAGTTGCCTGCAAGAAAAATCCGAAAGCACCAACCGATGGAAATGATGATCCCAAAAGTCTTTATATTAATAGCAATGGTAATTAAGAACATATGCTTTTATTCGCCATGAACTCTCGCTATTTTCTTATATTCGAATAGTTTACACCGAACACATGGAATGGATACCTGTTGGAAATCAGGCAACAAAGGTTTGTTGTCTCACATATGATTATCTTTTCATTTTTTGTAAAAAAAAATTTTATCTAACAATTCAGTTCAAAATGGACGATATTGGACCAGTTGTAGGTGATATTTTAATTGTGAAACTTCGTCCGGGTCAAGTAAATATCTTTTGAGAAAGTGATTGTCGTATATTAGTTATGGTTATGCATAGGAAGTCGACCTTAAACTCGTTTGTCATAAAGGAATAGGTCGTGATCATGCAAAGTTTTCACCTGTTTGTAAGAGATTCTTAAAATTAGGAAAAATAAATATTTTATTGATTTGTTTTAGGTACTGCATCTTATCGTTTGATGCCTGAAATCATTTTAAAGAAGCCAATATACGATGAAGATGCAGAACAATTACAAAAATGTTTCACACAAGGTGTTATTGAACTTGAAGATGATAATAAAGGTGAAATAGAA
Organism: Rotaria macrura; assembly: GCA_900239685.1. NCBI lineage: Eukaryota > Metazoa > Rotifera > Eurotatoria > Philodinida > Philodinidae > Rotaria > Rotaria macrura. Next base: position 82,393 of record OENT01000138.1, read on the forward strand.
TTCTTTTTTTCATCACAGTTTATTAACGAAGAATGAAAACATTGGCTCTCTTCTGATGTCTATTCAATTCGAAGTTTTAATTGCCTTGTGTCAATCATACTATTGACATTGATTAGTCTCGTCATATCTGTGCAGTTTCTACTTTAATAGAACGAATCATAATTTTAAAGTTGTTTTTTTTTTTAAATTTTCCTCCAATGGTAACATTAGTATTGACATCAATGGTAAACGACATCGGAAAGGATTTCCTAATTGATTGTATTTTAAGAATGAGACTTAACAAAAATAACGTATGTGTCTTTCATCATAATCAATATTATTATTATTTTTGATTCATGGAAAACATAACATAATGATCGATTCGATCTTTGAAAAAAATAGAGGCAGTCGATCTACAAAGTATTTCGTACTGTGATTAATATATATATTTAAATGAACATATTTTTTTATCGAGAGCGTTTTCGATGTACATTCAAAATAAGCATTCGCGCACTGAAAATACAGTGAAATTATTATATTTATTTAGGTCATCGCCGTGCTGTTGTATCGAAGCCTCGTCTTGACATGTGTAGTCGTGAAGCACTTCGTTATCCAGCTTTTAAAGATTCTATTGAATTAAATAAAATTCGTGATCATTTCATATGTTTGTAAATTTAAATTGAAATGTGAACAAAACTCATTTTATTCTCTCTGTATTTTCAGTCAGTATTGAAAGTGTTGGTGCTGTACCACCAGATCAACTCTTTATCGATGCTATCAACTTACTTATGTCAAAATGTGATCGATTATTACAAGAAATCGATGGTAATATGAACAATTAATAATCAAATATTCTTTCAAAGATATATTTGTTGAAATGAATGTGTTTTTTGTTGCTTTTTGTTATATTAAAAAGACAAAAAAAATATAAGACGACCAAAGGAATGTTTTACCAGCAGTTCATTAAACAAATGAAAGAAATGAAGAAAAACTTGACACAGAAAAAATATTTATATTTATGTATATATATATATATATATATGTAGACTGTTGTCGGTGTAGTTTTTAATGGCAAGAAGTAAATATGTATAAGTTCTTTGGGAAGGGATACGAAAAGAAAGAAAACATGTATGATCACACGATCATAAAAATACACCATGGAAAAAAATGAACGACCTGCATTCAAAAGAAGAAAAATGAAAATGTTTTTAAACGGCACTATCTTTTTCTCGTTGTAATGTTTCAGTTAGATACAGTCTTAACTGCTCATCAGATACTGATATAGATGAATCACAATGTACGGAAGAAGGTGTCAAACTAAATGAACGACGCGGTTGTTGCTGTTGATCATTTGATGCATTATTATTATTATTATTAAATGATGTTGATGATAATAAATTGGAAAAATTTATTATTGTCGATGGTGGTGAACGAGATGTTGTTTGAGTTGATTGTACGGAACATGTTGGAGGATTTACTTTATCTGAAGGCAATGTTGAATCTTCAGTATTTGATGTTGAAAAATTTTTCTTAGAATAATCATCATAATAATTGACTTGATCAATATTGTCGGATTTATACGTAAACATAGATGATTGAGGAAAAGTTTGACCCAATGAATTATGATGATATTGATTATATTGATCCAGTTTTTGTCGACTCGATAAAATTGTTGGTGCTGATAACTGTGCCTGAACTTGTTGTTGAGCTAGATGTAATTGTTGTATAGAACTCATTTCACGTTTTAGTGAACTTATTTTAGATTTCGTTCGAACCAATTCTTGTTTCATGGCACGATTTTCAACTTCGAGTCTTTTCTTTTCCTGTAATGAAACAAAAAAAGCCGATTGATGATTTATAGCATAAGAAATCCTCCCCCTTGAAACTATTGAATTTTTATTGTCATTCATGAAATTAAAAATAATCATTCATCGATGATATTAATTATTCTCGTTATTTGTGAACTCTTGTCGAAATAGAAGTTCAACGAAAGATTCGAACTCGACCTACGATGTCAACCTCTCAGTTCTAGTTTTTCGATTTCTATATTGGATTAATAATCAATTGAATGATGTGTTGTCTCTATTCAAAGGAACTACAAGCTTTGTGAAAATTCATTTTTTGGACATGACATCTTCAAATTTATGCATGTAGAGAACTCGTTGAGAATAGCTTTCATAAGAACATTCACAAACTTTAAATAAAGTCTCAATTAGATATGAAGCTTGTTAAGACACTTTGTATGTGATATGTAGATGTTTGCTATAAGGTCCCATTCCCAACGGGACTGGGATCAAATCTTTCTATTTGGCCAGGACAGGGACAGGAATGGGGACCAAAATTAGATTTTTGGTCGGGACCGTGCCGGGACTGGGACCAAAATCTATTTGGTCCCAATCATGTCTAGTGATATGTATTAAATCTAGAACAATTTTTTTCGTGTCGTCTATCTGAAAGAACATTTGCTCGAGAAGTTTTTAAATTCATTTACCAAAATTAATCTATTGAAGTTGTACGCATACATCTAATTTCAAATAATATCTCAAAAACTTACGATATTTTGAACGAAAAATAAACAAGAAAATTTGCGGGTTCGAATTTCTTTTACTGTATGAAATTATTATCTATAGACAATGAAGAATGAAAATCGGAAGGAGACATCGAAGAAAACACCATCGTAGATTTGTGGATGAAATTCAATTTCGAGATGAACATGTTAGGGCGCACAATTTTTCAGAGCCGCTTCAATGAACAACTAACTTGGAATGTGAGTTTTATTTTTTCTTCGACATGCCTCTTCTTCATGACTATGTATGATGCTTGATATTGACTAATAAATGCAAAACTAATACAAAGCTTAATCCAAATTATTGTAAAAATTACTCGCATTATTCCGATTTGAATGGAGAAAGAGGTAAATTGTCAAGTTAATTATTTTTAAAATGGGAACACAAATAGACAATACAAAGAACTTATATCAGATAAACGTTTGACATTGATTTAAATGTCATATTTCATAATTTGTGTTCTATCGAAATCTGTTCGAGTTGAGTTAGAAATTTTTCAGATACAAAAACGAACTCTATTTTTCAATAACTTTCAACAAGCATTGTTTGGTGAGAATTTCATCTAATTTTTTGATTGTACTGGAATAAATGTATAGTTAATTCTTTCATATCATGACAATGTATTATGTTTTCTTTTTATATCATCAAATAATTTTCTATCAGTAGTATACTTTTTTAATTTTTCCAACATAGACTCATAGTTAATTCATAATTAGAATGAATATTTGTATTGCATAAAGGGATCAATTTAGAAAATTCATATCTTACTTCTTCAGCTTGTCTTAGACGTTCAAATATTTCATTTTGTGTTGGATCTGAACATGTTGGTAATGAACGTAATGAATCGGTTAAAGATAATTTTCTAAAATTCAAATTTTCACTGCTACTAAAATTTGCCATTGCTTGTATTGGTTGTGTATTTCTGTAAATTGTAAAACATGTATCATCATCATTATCGTCAAATTTCGATGATGTTATTAAGTCAACATCTTTACATGTTGTCGTCGCTACTGCTACTGCTGTTGCTGCTCCTGTTGTTGTCGTTGTTGAACGTTGTTTTGTTGATGAAGTTTCATTATATTGATTTTGATCCGAGTCTACACAATGTTTGCCATTCAGATCATCATCACTAACGTTACTTGAAATAAACGTTGTTTGATCATAGAATGATTTTGTTTTTTCTTGTTCATCAATTTCTGTTTTAGTTGTTGTCGTTATACTGGTCGTGGATTCCGATGTGCCTGTTGATGTACTTGGCGCTGATGATAATAACGTTGGCAGTGGGAGTGAACGGTTCCATGTGAAGCAACGATCATTCCATTTTTCAAAACTATCTGAGCATATTAATGGACCGCGGGGTATCAATTGATGAGCTATTGGAATAATATTCGATGGTAAATTAATATTGTTCATTGTTGTTGTAGCTGCGGTTGCTGTTGTTATTTGTTGTTGTGGCGATGGTGGATGTGTATAATAATATTCATCGTTGGAATCGGATAAAAATGGTTTTCGATGTTTTAATGATGATGGTTTGCGTAAATGCCATTGATGATGATGATGATGACTTGATTTATCATGATTCATTGTTTGATGTTCATCGTCAGATGAACTTGTACAACTTTCAGATGTTGCTGACGATGTTGATGATGATGAAAAATTAATATCTTCCGTTTGTGTTGCTTTTTGTTTACGTGTCTTACGTATACGAAAGGAACTACGACTATGACGGGAGTCAGTTACTGAACCTTGTTTATTAACTGGATGTTGACGTTTTTGTCGACATTCCATAACAACTTGATCTTTACAATGACGATGAGCATTGATGCCGCAATCTAAATAAAGTTATTTTTCAATTATATAAAAGAATTAAAATACTAGAGAAGCATGAATAATTATAAAACAAAAAATCATCACATTATTACCTTTACACTTCCAGCCTTGTTTGATTAAACCCCAAAGAAGTCCAGTACAATGCACACAAAAAGTTGGTTTAAAATAAGTTGTTTCATGAAAATCATGTTTAAATTCACCTTTTAAATCGTGATATTTAGCACGTAAAAAGTAACTACGCATTTCAGTTTTCGATATCATTCCATCTCTAGAAGAAAAAAAAACGTACATGTTAACATTCACAACACATACCACACTCTCTATCTCTTAATATATATATATTTCAATCTTACTGATCAGCGTCTAATACAGTAAATGTATCAATAAAAGGAAAATTTTGCGCGATTTCTTCAAATTCTGTATGTGATATATAGCCGTCACGATCATGATCATATGTAGTAAACACTGCTTCAACCATGGCATTGACATGTCTTTGAATTGTTTGAATGTCAATCGTTTGACTGACACCAGCTGCCCAATCAGCAAACACAGGACTTTGAACTTGTTCTTTTTTCTTATAACCTTCTGAACCTGGATCATTCATTGTATCACCAGGATGTAAACCTCGTGATGCTTGATCGGGCTAAGAATAAAAGAAGATTTGAACTAGCATTCTTTTGATTGGTTCCCAGTGAAATCAATAATAACTATCCTATACGACATGATTCGATTTTGAATCAGTAGAGCAAAAGAAAAGAAATATTCCTAGGATTAAATTACTAAAAGAAAAGAACCCTCGATGCAGTTTGATTTATCTATAAACGATTATGAAAACTTTGCTGAATTTATATCGTAGAGTAAAGGAGTTTGACGGAATATTACCTACATGATATTGTCAACTGACATATTATCAATACTTATATCATATTGCTCAATTCTTCCAGAAATCTAAGCGGATAGAAGATCATAAGCGCAATTCTTTATTTAGATTTCTTCTTCTAGAAAGACCAAGATCTATTTTTGGACATAGAGATATACAATACATTGTGTGATCGTTGAAAAACTATGCTACGATCAACTCGACCTTGAACAGATTGTGTTATTCTCTAGACGTTCACGCTGAATAAAAATCCTGAGTATTTCAACAAGAAAATCATCATATTGACTTAAATGCTGAACACATTCTTATTGGTATCAATACTTGCCGATAGACAATATGTTGCATTGGAAAATCTTTGTTCAGTTTATCTCTTAACAGTTTATCTTACAGTGTGTAAGTTTAAGGAAGTTCCAGTATTTAACTAAACAAATTTTCATTCAATCGTATCACTTCAGAGTTATTTTAATTTTGAGATACGTTCGACATGCCAAAAAGAATTCAGTAATGGATCTTTCATCAAGATTATTTCTTCCGGAAGGATAATCTAAACATGCTTTGATGACGAACACCTATTTCCAGAGAGTACGATACTCATTGTGGAGCATAATAACCTTCAATTCCTAAAGGCTAAATCCAATCTTTGAATGAACATCGCTTTCACACTGAATGAATCGTGATGGATGGTGTTTTTTTCTTCATCAGTTAGCTATTTTCTACTTACCGATGAAACCGAGGATCGAGGTTCTCTTGCTAACGACAGTTCATAGATTTCATCTTCTGTATAACTTAAATCTAATGAAAGCTAAAAAAATCAACAAAATAGATTCGCTGTTTTCTTAATCTATTTTTCAATCCAAATCTTACGGTAAGCAAATTGATAAGATCATGATTTGGTTGTACAGGTGGTACGGATACTTGTAAATTATTCAATGTGCGAAATATGATACTTAGTTGAACTAATTTTCGAAAATTTATTAAATCATATTCAAGACGATCTTGTAATGCAACATGAAGAGAAATTATATCTTTTAAGTGTACTCCACTATAAGAAAAAGGAAGCATGTGTTCTGATTGAGTTCTTTTTATATCGAACGAAAAACTTCAACTTACATTATTGGTATTTTAAAGCCTTCACATTCCGATAAATTTTTTCTATACTGAGCATAATTTGAGTTTGATGATAACAAATCTGTCATTTCAGTTAAAAGCTAAAAGTCAAGACAAGTGAATTTACGATCTTCATATACACTTTAGTAAAACAATCTACTTTAATATCTTCTGATGATAGACACATCATTGTTTTAGATAAACGAGCTAATGCACTATGTGATATTCCACCAATCACTGCTAAACATGTATTGAAATTTTGTAATTCTCTCAAATACTAAAAAGAACAATAGAATCATATTGTATTCTTATCACCTGATTCATATTTCCTATTGAATATTACTTTAGCAACGTCAAGAAATTTATGTATAATTTCTGCACGTTGTTTTGGAGTCATTTTACTTAGAACCATACATTGTATCCATGTTGATAAGCCATTAAAAAATTGTATTGAACGTTCAAGACGTGGATTATCTTGTAGTGTATTTTTAATAGCATATGCTTTGTAATCGGTAAATGTGATTCGACGTAAGATTTTCCATTCTAAATATGTTAGCTGTGCTGCTAGTGTCTGAGGTTCAATGTTATTAAAACCAAGTGAAACAGTCTTATTTTTCATTTGGTTTCGTACTGTCATTTGACGCATCCAATCGAATGATGGTCTAAATAGAAAATTTCATTTTTGTTTCTTCTGTTTTTGACAAAAAAAGTTAACTTACATTTGTGAAATATCAACTAAGTTCGTAGATTCACTATCACCTGATGATTCAATAAGATTTTTCATTTTTTCACACGTTTCTTTTAAACTTCTATCAAGATCGAAATGCATTGGAAAATTTTTCATCCAAAAACTATCGAAATGAAACACACATGCACACTTCATATCTCCATTGTTAGATTCTTATCAACATACTTATAAGCATAACAAATGCGTAATTGATATTCTTTACTGAAACGTTTGTCATTTGCATTTATTGCTTTTTTATAATCATCACCTGAATGTCTGTATAGATCATATAGCATATTACTTAAATATTCAGATTCCATAATCCATTTATGCATAAGAAAAAAGACTTTCGGATATTCAGTATCATCAATCACTGTTCCATTCGATTCTAATGAATGAGAAGAAAAGTAGAAGGAAAGAAAAAGACCAATCATAGAAACAAATCATAAATTCTGTAGAACTCACGAAACGAATCGATTAATATTCGAATCAATCGATTAAGTGTCGCTCCCTTGACATGTACACCAACTAAGATTGGTTTTTCTTCTTCAAGATATTCAGGTGTTTTTTCACTTGATTCCGAACGTGCATCAGATTCATCACCACAACCACTACTATTTGTTTGCTGTTGATCAATAGATGATATGGATTCATTTATTGTTCGATTACTTGTTGATATAGAATTCGTTTGTATATGAACTTTTTTACGTCCATGTAAATGTTCATTAGGTTCGATTTCAAATGTCACGGGACTATCTTCATCTAAATCTTGAATGTTTGATATTGCTTGAGAACGTTTTATTGTTGTTGATAATTTATTTGCATCAATATCAACACCAACAGTACGAGATTTCAGACGATGATCAACAATTGACGAACGTGTTATTAATGAAGGCGTAAGAAGTGATGCTGGTGCCGATGGGAAAACTATTGACGATGACGGTAACAAGATTTCATCGGTTGATAATGGTACTGGTTGTTGTGGACTGCTTGTAGTATTCATTGTTGATATTTATCGACATGAGCTAAATAACGAAAAGAAAAGCTAAAGGTATCATAGAGGGAAACAAAAGCCATAAGAAAAAAACATAGACGCATGAATGTCTCTTTTCTCATGAGAATGATCGCTAGAGACTAAATGAAATTTACAGCTGATGCTTCATGTGTTTCTTCCGTTTTTCTTTCTTTGATAAAATGATATTGACACTTACAAAATGAAAATAATGATGATGACGTACATCTCAGCAGCATATTCTTGTCGCTCTACTGAACTCAGATATTCCGAATGAGTGAGGGAGGAGAATAGAAGTGAAGAACAAGGCAAGCGAATTACTCTATATATGTCAACGTCATCGTTTGACATCAATTTCACCCAAACATCTTACTTTCTTGTGTTCTTCAAGTCGTTCATTTATCAAAAATGCAGAATGAAAAAAATTATCTTAAATTTCATTTAATTAACTGAGATCAAGAAAAGGCAAGTGGAGGCTCGTGCATACAAGAAGAATATTTTGTTTTACATTAAATAGAAACATATTGTTGTAGTCAGTCATACAATACTCACCATGTGTTATCTATGAAGTACACCGCTACATTTCGTAGTGGTGTCGACGAACGACGATGATCTATCATTCAATCGACGAACTAATGATGCATATTTTTGAGATTATGATTCGTTGTCTATTTTACATAGTAAAGTATAGAATAACAGAAGACAGAAAAAATCCGACGAGAGTAGCGTTGATAATAGTCGATGATGATTACGATGAGGATGATGATGATGATCTAGAAATGTTGTGTGCGAACATACGCGAAAGAAGAAAAGAAAAAAGAAAGAGAAAGAAAAAAAAAGAATCCTGTTGCCAGTAGTAGAGACGACTTGCTCATTGAATGGGTGGGATCTTCAGTGTTGTCGTCCGCTCGCCCGGTCGCTCACCCGGTCGCTTGTTGTCACAGAATGAATGTAAAAAAGAGAAACACACGTCGGGTGGTTGCAATAGACCAAAGGGATAGAGTAGCTAAAAATAGAGAATTTTCAGCGTTTGTGAATGCATGCATAGCATCGTTTTCAGTTTCTTTCTTAGGCGTGTGCGTATTCCAGAAACGACAATATTCTCTCCTTTCTTCCTTCTTTTTTTAGTTCTTTTTTTTTTTGTTTCGTCGACGACTGTTGGTGAACAGCAATGTATGCGTATGTCAGTTAAAGAAACGGATAGATAGCGCCAATACGCTCGATAAGGGTGATTGACGGAACCACGAGGGAAACATTGCTGAGACCGTCTCACCGTTTGCAATATCCAGGGTTTGCATACTCTCGTTAATGGGAAACAGAACAAGGCACAGTCAAATACACAAAGTTTCTTTTTTATTATTGGGAAAAGAACCATAAATATAAACAATGTCAGTCATGGCGCACGACACAGTTACATTATCTAGGTCTTGTTTGAAAAGGAAAAGAGAACTAGACGGGCAGAAATGAATGGCTTTTTTTTATGCATCGTTATTATTATCGATATTGAAATAGATCTCTTGATGAAGACGATACTCACACGATTTCATCACTAACAATAACGTAATGTCATAATGATAAATTCTTTCTCTTATTCATCTTATGTTTTGCTCTTCATCGTTCGACATATATGCGCAAAACACTGTAGATGAGATGGCATAGTGTTAGTCGGATGGATGCTCGTTGCAATGAGAAAAAAAGAAGACGCACAATGAAAAAGAAACCAAGCATCGGGCGAACTCCTTCTCTTCTTATATTCCTTTTACTACACAGCTACTGCTGACTATCTGTCATTTCATTATTTCTTTCCTTTTTCCGCTCTTACGATCCTTTGAAACTTAGCAATATATGTGTGCATGAACGTGACAGCATACACGTACACAAAAATAAAGTTTTTGAAAGCAGAATCGATCTGATCGATGACGGAAAAACGCACGTTTACTGTTTGTCAATCAGTTATGTATAAAGTCCTGTAGATTTTTGTTGTTGGACACTTGAAAACACACATGGATGATTGCTCTCAAACGACCCTCCATGAGTTCATAACAATGAAAGATAAGAAAGAAAAACAGAGATAAAGAAGAGAAAAAAACGGAGAAAAAAGCTCGAGTCTACTACCGGAAGCATCTCCCTTCATCATCATCATCATCATCATCATCATCATTATAGGAAGTAAGTATAAGAAAAGAACGAAGAAAAAAAAATCGAAGCTATGGCTAATATAAGACGATATTTATTTAATCGAAATTTATCTGTCAAAGTTTATTACTGTTATGATTCATATGAATAGAAATCAATAATATTTTCTAGAAAATGAATTTTCGTTGTTTCCATAATTGCTGTAACTATTAAAAGAAACACTTTTTTCTAATAGTCTACCAGTTTCTTTTTAAAATGTCACGTAACAAACTTTTGCTCAAAACATAAATTCCAGCAAAAAATGAAAATTTATCAAGATAGCATATGTAGTCTCTGATTTCCAACATCTGTGATCTATGAAAAAAAGTCGAGTATATGACATATATATATATATATATATATACATGTATGTATGCAAATGGATAGATACATATACGTAGTAAGATGTCGATACATACGTTTGTGCATATAGGGAGAGAAAAAATTTGTAACTGTTTTCTTACAAATGCTTTAAGACTATATAAGGTTTCACATTTTTTTTATGATTAAATAAGTTAGGTGAACTTGAATGAAAGCATTTTAAAAGATTCTATTACTTTTTTCGCTCTTCAATGACATAAATATATGTCTACTTGATGAAAATAACGCCAAGTTATTCATTTTATATTATAGATCTTTTTCTTAAAACCTTTTGTTTCTTAAGTACTATTTTCTTTTGTATAGCTTTTAGTTTTTTTTTCTGCTGGCATCTTAATAAAAATCAAATATTAATATTGCAATTTTCGCATATAAATAAATGTATGGATCCACTCGACTCATTTGCCCTTTTCTCAAATAAGAAAACAAATCTATTCAATGAATAATCCTCCCAATCTTTTTCTTTTTCTTCTACTAGAGTTGAAGAACTGAATCATTCATGTGTTTTTTCCTATCAACATAACGGAAAAGAGTAAATGGTAGAATATTGTTAGTAAAAGTAATGGAAAAGAAAAAAAACACGTTGATAGATACAGTTCTATCAATATAGGGATATACCAAGTTATTAAATGAAACGAAGAAGAAAAAAACAGATATGTTGTAAGAAAATGTCTGTTCGAATTGTATTATCGAGTTGTCGGCAAAGAATCTTTAATACATTGATTGTTAATTCTAGAAAATTCTCTCTTATTTTTAGCATCATTTAACAACATGTGTGACTGTTGTTGACTGCATGGATTGATTTATTCGAGCTTAAATATGAATATTTATGCTGAACAAGTTTCGAAGAAAATGTGTTTCAAGATCTAAAGATTTAGAAATGATCAAAAATTATCATAGTGAACACTCATTAAATTGATTCTATTTCCTTTAAATAAATGTATATAATTCCATAAGAATAATTAAAACAAAAGACAAATTGAATTTTCAAATGACGACTATGAAAGTAATAGTTGAGTCGACGAAATTTTGTCGTGTAAAGTATGTCAGTATAATTTTGTTCGATAGAAATCAACTACGATGAAAGATTATGTACTATTGTAACCATTATTGACGTATTTAAATATTAAAGTAGTTGTGTTGAGGGGAATTGACAGCGGTTAAATATCTTAGCTGTTTTTTTTGCTCAACACTCTTGATATTTAGAGATTCTCAGAAGGTTTTCTTTTACATGACAGAAAATAAATTATGCTCAAATTCTTCTTTGTTACATGACGTTAAATTATGTAACATTTTTTCATTGCTATTTTTAGTCAGATTTCAATATAAACTAGTAAAGAAGTGTATTGTGTAACAAAATCTTTAGTAACTGATGTTTGCGGATATTGAATTTCTTTTTCCTTCCATTGTTGAAGAGGTTATCTCAGAAGCTTTTTCTTATTTTCGTTGGGCAAAAATAGTTTGTATTCAAAAAATTCTAATTCTAGAATTTATTCATAGACATAGTCTACAAAGGTTACTTTGATAGGTTCTTGAATTTATTGATTTTATAATGCATTGTTAGAGGATTAGCAACCATTCAATATTGTTGTTTAATCAACTCTTGTCAGACAAGAGCAACTTCTTCATCATGATTTTCGTAGATCAAAACAAGATATAAATATTCTATATGGAAAAATCTATTGTTGGAAGCACGATAGTTTTCAGTTTCATTCACTCCATATGTTTAATTCAAATTTGATATGTCAGATACCATCCATTAAAAAACAATAATATATACTTATGAAACTGATCAAACTGAATATTATGAGAAAAAAATTCTTGTATCATACAATTTTGGAATTAGACTATGGTTAGGTCATAGTACATCATACTCAATATCGTTAATGTAATATTTCAAATCAATTGATATTCATATATATTCAGTAATATATATGAAACACGAAGACTTTCAAGTGTTATTGACCTATGCACTTTACTTCGGAATCGAATTAATTCAACTTCAAAGCAAACAACATAATAACGTACATTTATATTACTAGTGCGCAACAAAAATAAATTAACAAATGCGACCTGTGACTACTCTAAAATATAGTTATCGAGTATCCAGAAAAACAAAGAACTGGAAAACATGTTTGATGAACTAGTATTGCTTCTAAAATTTGAAATAGTTGTGTCATGGAAAATTTCAGAATACAATTCAAGACCCAAAGCATAAAACATTTAATTCTGTTTTCAGTTTTTTCATGGTGTAATGAATTTCGAAGTCGAACTATCGTACTATGTTCAAATCGATACGATAACCTTGTCAAAAGAATGAAATCGTTTAGTTATCAATAATTTAGGAGAAACTTGATTAGTGAATTTGCATATGTTGAAAATTGCATCTTAAAATGATTATTTTACTAAAATAATCATAAAGATTGTATCATATTGATTGTATCATATTGTACAGTAACGCTTTTATGGCTGAGAGTGAATACCACGAATGATAAGATGATTTTCTTTTACATTCCATATGAAATACGTTACTGTCAAGTTACTCTATATTTTTTCAACGTGCAAGTAAGGATTGATCGAGTAGAGAATACATAGAATCTATCGATGTTTGCATTACTATGTCTAGAAAAAATGTTTTTTTAACACTGAAATTTTCAATTCCTTTATGCATCACTTAGTGTAGAAAGACATATTTTAGATGAATTTATATTTAAGAGAAACTTCATTTACACTTTGTAGAATACACTATGATTCAATTATTGAATATAAATATTAGTATGTTAAACAATGCACATTATTATCGTATGCTATAATTTAGATCGACAGTTTTATTTAGTTAGTATATGTATATATATATATATATATATATTGGCCAACAAAAACTTTGTTCGATTGACATCTGACATGATCCAATAGAAATGCTCTGTATCGAAGCATCTTATATTAATTACTTCAGATAATTATCTAGAAAGATAAAATAAGCATAGAAAAATTATTTAGGTCGACATTGCTCTATTCATTGTATCGGTCACTATTTTCTGCAGAACATCACTGACATTCTATGAATATATACAGAATTTCAACTGCGACATTTGTAGCATGCTGAGACTTGATGAAATATTATCAACAGGCTTAGCTTCATGCAGACATCATATGGAAGTTCGTAAATTGTTGTTTTTGCTATACTATCAGAGTACATTAAAGCTAGTTTTCATCTAAGATGCATCTAAGTCAAACGTCGAGTAAATTTTTTTTTTCGTTTTTTTAATACATATTCTTGTTCAGCGCAATGCGCTGATCATTTTATGTGCTTACCATTTTTTTGCAAAGTGGCTTTTTGGTAGAGAAAATCTTAAAATACTGTGAACTCCTCCAAAGTTCTCTAAGATGGAAAATCCTGCCTGGCCGAGGAAAAAAGTGCCATAACTTTTTTTCTTCTTGTCGTAGAGATCTCACGTTTTCATATTTGGATTCCTCGTGGAAAACGGCATTTAANTTCACAGTATTTTAAGATTTTCTCTACCAAAAAGCCACTTTGCAAAAAAATGGTAAGCACATAAAATGATCAGCGCATTGCGCTGAACAAGAATATGTATTAAAAAAACGAAAAAAAAAATTTACTCGACGTTTGACTTAGATGCATCTTACAGAAGACATTTTCAGCCAGGTCAAAACTACATCGATGATTTAGATCATTAAATTATCATTTTGTAATGAAGTAACTGAACAATATCAAGTTAAAAACTCCTTTCGATTCGTTACTCTGAACGTATAAAGTAAAAAGTGCTCTTTGGAAAAAGGAACATCGCAATACTCGTACACTCGACCATAAAGGTAATCAACCATATTCAAAGTATCAGACTATTATTTCCAAACCAATAAATAGTTGGACTTAGAATTGCGTCATTGATACATATTTCAAAATATGCAGTCATGTATACTTGAAGATTTCAACATCTTATTTTCATTAGTCTAATCAAAACAAACCGTCGTTCGTAACTAGAGACGGCTGAGAGATGTGAAACCCTAGAAAAGCATGTTATTATAACGTTAAAATACAATTAAGAATTTAAATTCATAGCAATGTAAATATTCTCAACACTTCAATATTAAAAACCACCTGATACATTTATCATTAGTAAATATTCACGCTTGCTTCGTCTACGTCAATTGTCTATATTAGATAAGATTGTGTGTCTCGATTTTTATTTCATTTGTGCACAATTTTTAAAAGAAAGAATACTTCATTATTTGTCTTCTTTTTTTTTAAAATTTACCCACACATTCACCACTTATTCTAGGCATTAAATATCCACTAGTTATCTATATCAACCCCTGATAACGTCCTCTTGTAGCAGAGAAGGTGAAAAACAAATAGGAGATTCATTATTTATTTAAAAACAAGCCCATTTCTAAATTCTTCATAAAAGCCTCTTAAATTTTCAGCCATGTTTCCTATGTAATTTATCCCCGTGCATATATATGTCGCAGTAGAAAGTAAAATTCTACTAGTAGAAATTAAAATTCTAATTTCTACTAGTAGAAATTAGAATTTTAATTTCTACTGCGACACATACATACGTATATATTCGTTTGTTGTGATACATTTGCGCAAACATACATATGCACTCATGTGCGTATATGTATGTGATACCTAACAAGATCATAAGAAGCATACGCTTTGAGAATAGTCCAATAGTAGTGCGTTATTTTCTCGTTCCTCTTTTTGGACGTCGTCATTTTTATTACTCTGATATTATTCTTTGTGTTTCTTTTTTTGCGCACATCGATTGGCACTGCAACAAATGTAGCAGCAAAATTTTACAGAGCGTTATTTCTCAAGACACCGAAAGAAACCACTTCTACAACCGGTTCTGTACTTCTATGGTGAAAAGTTTACTTTTCTTTTTCTCGTTGTCATGATTACTATGATAATTTGTAACGGTTTAATTTTATTCTCGTTGATTTTTCTTCTTTTTTTCTTCGTCTTTTGCTTGCTCCTCTCTCTCTCTCTCTTTCTTGACATCAGATAGTTGGCAAGGTTATAGAGGCACGCATGTGTGTTTGTGTGTATGCGTGTTTTGTTCTTGCTTGATTTATTCATAAAGTATTTAGATGCCTCTATTATATTGCGACTGTTCTTATTACATTTCTCGCTCATTTACTATGTAAGCTTCAAAATATGCATATATATTACATATATCCATAATAAAACGTATGCAACGATATGGGTATTTTCGGTACGACAAATATTCTCGTTTTATTTCAGATAAATAGTAGTGAACGTTTATAAACACCAAGAACAAGAAACAATTTTTGTGTCGACGTCTATTGGAGGAAGATCGATTATTTAACTTTACTATCACATATCTTCTTTGAACGATTCCTCAGAAAACATTAGAGTGGCTATCATTACAGAATCCACGTTTATAAGTAGTGAGTTGTTAATAAATGTTTTGTGTATGAAGATTCGTTATCTAATGAATACAATCTAGATTGGATGCTTTTAAGTACCGAGTCCAGCTTATTGGAAAATCAACGTCATGAAATGCTCACGGTTGTCTGAATATATTGCAAGTAAGTTTTTCTTTTAATATTATTTTATTGAATACTTATAATTTTCTTTTCACGCGACAGCCATATACGGCTTTGCTTCCAGCTATACGTACTGGTATTCATACTATTGGTTGTATGGAACCGATCACAAACACGTATGTCATTAAAAACTTTGTTGTTGTGCAAGAAAAACAAATATCATATCTTGCTTGTCTTAGTTTGAATTCAGCTGATCCTGCACTAAATATCTTATCCTCGGCGCCATCCGATGATGAAGATGATGCTGAAGAGTATCATCCATTTCCTACTATATCATCATCGGATTTAAATTCCATAACAACAAATCATGGCGTCACTACATCCCATTCAATTGTACATATGAATAATAATAATAATAATGATAATGATTCCATTAATAATGATGATTTATCTTGTGTTATCCCACCTTCAACATCAATAACAACATTAGACACTTTACAATCCAATTCATACGTAAATATTAATATGTCCGATAGTGTAATGAATCTTACTGAACCACTTATTGAACAACATCAAACAATATTACCTATTTATCCATCACCTATAAATAATGATGATGAACGAATACTATCATCAGCATCATCAACAACATCGTCATCGAACAGTTCAAATAGTTCAATGATGTCCCATCCTCGTTCATATATGCCATTGTATTTTACAGATATGCTAATATCTGCGTTTATTATAACACCTTTTGTCAATATTCATTGGCGTGGAGCTTGGGATTTACTTGACATACATTTATTACCTGATTATCCAATTAAAAGTGCATTGATTTCAATGGGTGTTGGTTACATTATGCTATTTATATTTTACTTGACACAAAGTAGTTTACAAAACTTTTACGAAAGAAATCGACATAATATTATGGGCCTTATCATGACAAGATTGTACACGTTATTACTTGCATTAGCTTATATTAATCAATGGCGCGGTCTATGGACCTTGCTTGATCTAACGAGCAATGAATGGTATCATTTATTGGGTGAAGCTGGAATTTGTGTTATATTTCTTTTATTAATAAAATCAGTTTACAATCTCAATTCGGCGCCATTTTTAATTGGTATTGATACAGATAGTTATTTCTTACTCGATTCAAAATATACAATTACAGTAAGTAATCGATATCATAGATTGTTACGCATTAAACTTTTGTTTTCTTATTTAGACCAATCGTTTTTTGCAATACACTTTCGATTTTTTCTACTATGAACTTGTTGAAGCACCATTACTAACAATTGCATGGCGTGGTCTATATAATCTCTCTGATAATTATATATATCCTGATAATAGAGAGCTTTCAATGATAGTATCATTCGCCAGTGGTTATTTACTGTATTTCGTTTTGGCTTTTATACAAGTTCCAGTTGTTCGATATCTATTAAAGCAACGTCATGAGTTATTACATTCATTCGTATCAAATTTATTTCATTTAATTGCATTTTTAAGTGTGGTTCAAATATGGAGAAGTTTATGGATTGTTTGTGAACAATATCTAAATATTCCAGAATATCATAATACAACTCTTTGGCTTTGCTATGGTGCATCTTTTCTGGTGCTTACATGTGGCTTGGCATCTTGCTCATTGAATGGGCCAGGCGGATCCAAAGATAGTTATGTTGATGACGGACCAATATTACTATTTAAATTTGATTATTTTTCAACATTACTCAAAGTAAGTTAAATGATTGAAATTTCTTGTGTCCATTTTGCAACACAAACAGTCGAAGAATACTCCTAAAAAGAAAAAAACACAAACATATGTTTCGTTTTCAGCTACATCACACGGATGAAACCGTACCAAGTCAGACATCATCTCATTCAGGTGTCATTCTATGGCTAATAGGACATGTTTTGAGACGGCAGCAACAAAGACGAAACACCTTAACTAGTCAATCACGAAGAAGTACGATAATGAGTGGTGATGCACCCCCATCTATATCTGAAACTGTTGGCATCAATTAAGATATAGATTTGTACGTCTATAGCTAGCTAGCTCTGTTGATTTTTTGTTTCTTCTAAATATTCCGACACAAATCATATGTGCTTACAGCTTATATACTGTGTTTTTTGTATTTGATTCACGTTTTCCTTTCTTTACATACATTCAACCTCTATCAACATGCTTTATTTTTAGGGGCAACTAAGTCATTTAAAGGTCAATAATGTTATTGGTCTGAGTCCCGATGTATCATCAACAGAAACGATAGTGGTTGGTAAACGGCCTTATCTATTTGAACCTCCCTAGTAAAACGAACAAAAGAATGTCATTGATCGAATCATTATTTTTATTATTCCTCATACCGTACCATAAGAAAATTCCTGTTTTTTTCATGTTTATCGATACGTTAAATTTGTATGTTATCATACCCAGTGATCATAGAAGTTCTTTTCTTCTTTTTTTGCTGCTTTCATTATAACACAAAGGCATTCCTGTTTTTATTTTTCACTTTTTCGCTTTATTTTTTCTTAATTTTTAAAAGACTTCAACTTACTTCTTTTGTCTTTTCTTGTTTTCTTGGCGATCTTTCTTTCTTTTTTTCTTTCTTTGGTTAAACCTCACCAAAAACTTGTTGGTAATTATTTACTTTTAAGAAAGAGAATACTAATTTCCCAGATTCTTTTCTTTTATATTGTTGTTATTGTTATTAAAAGATTTCCTTTTGGTTCTATTTTTTTTGCGCCTGTACATTCTAAAAAGTCATGTAAAAAGTCAATGAAATGGTCCATTGTACCATTAAAGCTAACGAATTCTTTTTTCTTGGCTAGATGTTCAGTAATTTGATTCTTTGTACGATTGGCGTGCAAATAATTCATAATGTTTCAATACATACCAAGGAAAATAAAAGCAAAAGAATTTATGAAGGAATACTCTTTGTTGAAAAAACACTACGAGATCCCCAATACGAATACGAAGAACAAATGTTCTAAAAGAAATATTTGATTAATTAAGACATAATTTAATTAGTAAAAAAAATGTTTTTTTCAATGAGATCACGTCGAACATGTCTACCATTAATTTATCGTGTACAGAAACGATTTGGACATGATATATTTATCACTGTCGTCATGCACTTTATTTGAGTTCTTCTTCTCTTGAAATATTATGCTTATCATGTTTGTTTGAATAGTTGTTATAGTATCAGATGAGTCTCACAAAGTATTTAGCGCACATGAATAGGAATGCAATAGAAAAACAAACAAGAAAAACCCATATTCATCATGCATGTTTCTATTTGATCGATGATACTTCAAATGCATTTCAGATTCGTCTATCAGTTTTGGTTGACGCGAAAAGCGAAAAACAAAATAGACAACATTCATGCATAGACATGAATATCATATGAAAACAACAGAAAAATGTTTTGAAAGATTCTCATTGACAATGGTGAATTTAGAGCATAATTAATCATATTAGCATTTTTAATATAACACAACGACTGTGTTTGAAAATATTTGAGTATTATTTTTCGTATCACTATTTTGATCTCTAGGGACGCTTGCCGAGAGCAATCATATTTTCTACTGATTAAACCTTAATAGGTTTCTTTTTACTTTGACTTGCATGGCTAGTTTTTTTTTCTTGAAGAAAAAAGAATTTTTATTGTGTTGTAAACAAAAGAATCAATGACATCCTTCAGTTATACATCCAATTGAAGAAATCAAAAAGATAACTAGATGAATAAGTTACTATTTCTTTTGAACAAGTAAATCAAAATACATTAATTATTCTTTTTCATAATGGTTTTGAATTTCGAAATAAGTACCAACAATAATTTTTGATTTACTTTCCTCACGGTGAAAATATGATTTTATGTATTTTTATTTTTGTCTTGCTTATTTCTCGAGTCAATCATCCGAAACAAAAACACAAGTAGTTTTATTCATCATTAAATGTGATATTTTTATTAGTTGAAAAGAAAAAGTACACACAGGAATGTGTAACTGGTTTGTTTCGAATCGTGCTTGGCAGTTGAAAGCGCAAGATAAACACACTCGCTAAATGAAAAGTAAAATACAAAGAAAAGAAAATTATTGAATGCAATCATGGATATATTTGATGCACCGTTCTATTGGGGAAGAATAACACGAAACGATGCTGAAGAAATTCTCGAACAGTCAGGTTTAAAAAATGGTCTTTATCTTGTACGAGAAAAATACGAAGATACTGGTAGTTATGCCATAACACTATGTTTCTTAAAAAGGTAATGAAATTTCATAATCAAATGGCAGAAATCAATTTTCGTTGTTATTTTTTTATACTAAAAGATTCTATCATTATCGAATTGATCGACTGGCGAATGATAACGTGGTTCTTAATGGTTCACGTGCTCAAGAAAAATTCGCTAATGCAAACGATGATACGAAGTCTGGTACTCGTCGTCATTTGTCACGAAGCTCTGAACAATTGGAATTTCCTGGACCAATAGAATTAATAACTCATTTTCAAAAAGATGCTGATCCACTTGTTACAACATTATCTGTTCCATGTCAGCGACCATATGTAAGATTTGTCTAATGACTATATTCTTTTGACATATGTTTGTTTCGTTGCGTAAGAATCATAATTTTATACAATTTTGGTGTGCACCAATACTTACTCCAGAATTGTATATCAATAAAATTTTTCAAGAGGCTTCAAATACTGATCCTGATGTAAGTATCATGAAAAAATAATTCTATCATTGTAAGATTATTCGATTATTTTAAGATACCAATCAAAGAAAAATTAACTAATAAAAGATATCTCTATGAACGACGAGTGTTAAAGTATACTTGTGAACGATTTTTCTTTTCTTCTCCTTTCTTTTAATTAAGTTGGCGTTTAATTTAATTGTTTGTTTTTCTTTTTTGTATCTTAGAAATCTACATGAAAATGAATTGTGGTTTCATGCTCGTATCAGTCGACAAGAAGCTGAAGTTCGTCTTAAAAATGCTGGTGAAAAGAGTGGCTTTTTTCTGTAGATATTGTATTGTGTATATATGAATATTATTTTCAATTGAATACATTTAGTGTTCGAGAAAAGCCCGGTGATAAATATTCTCAAGTCTATTATTCATTGAGTTTATGTTTTCAACGAGAATATCATCATTATATTATTCAGAAAAAATCGAATGATTATTTACAAATCGCATCAACTAATAAATTGACAAATATCAATCAATTTAGCAGTCTCGTACAAGTATGTTTTGATTAAGAAAAACAAAAATTGATTCTAGTGTCAATCTTATAGTTAGTCGATTTCTATCATCGAAATCATAAAGATTTAGCCTGTCCACTTCGATATCCATGTACTCGTCCTGGTGGTAATTTCATTTAACTAGTTTCATTCAAACAATTCATTTTCTACTTTTAGGGTGCGTAAGAATTGTTTCTATCGAAGCATTTCTAGAAGGTTTTACATTAAAGTTTTATTGAAATTCTACTTTCATGAAGTGTCTTTATTTCAGTTGATGCAAATACAGAATCTGAAACAAGTGATACAGAATTTTGGTCTTCAACATCTCCGATATCAAGTGGTCCAACGCATACTTCCTCATTTGAGTCAAATACGGCAGATTTACGTTCTTCAAGTGACTTCGATAATAATAGCGATTCCATATCTACTGACAATAATTTTATTGACGAAAAATATCTGATTCTGGGTGATCGACTAGGTAGGTAAAAGCAATACTTTCTTAAAACCATCGAAATAAATACGCCCTGCTTACATATTGAACACATCAGATGTTTTAAGTTTACGAGAGAAAAGTTGCCTAACAGAAAAAAAAACTATATTTATTTCAATTATTCGTAAATATGAAACTTATTTTCTGCAATTATGCAATGTGTCTAACTTTTATTTTTGCTCTTGGCGTGGAAATATTTTTCTCATTTTAAATATTTCGATTTTTTCTTTGAAAAAATTCATCCGTGACAACGAGACAACCATTGAAATAATTTTTATTAAGGCGAAGGTCAATTTGGTGAAGTTTATAGTGGTAAATTAATTGGAAATGATGAAAACGGCAATGGGATAGCAAAACATGCAATAAAAGATGTTGCAATAAAAAAAATACGTCAAAGACAAAATTCGTATATTCAGGAATTGTACAAAGAAGGTTTACGCATGCTGAGTCTAGATCATCCGTATATAGTGAAAATATATGGTATATGTAAACATGAAACATCTATATCACTCGTACTTGAATTATGTCCATATGGTGCAATGCATCGCTGGTTAAGATCCAATAAGTAACAATTTACTTTAGACATAAACTAGATGTAAATTTAAGAATAATTGCTTTTTCAGAACATTTCGAATGAATTATATTCTGAATTATATGTACCAAGTTAGTAGTGGGATGAATTATTTACATGAAAAAAAACTTATTCATAGAGATTTAGCACTAAGAAATATTCTTATTATGTCAAAAACTGTCTGTAAAATATCAGATTTTGGTTTATCACGTTCTCTTGTTGATAATGCATACTATCAGGTAGATTAAGTGTTTTTTTCTATTTCAACATTCAGAAAAAAAATCAGAACGATTTTTTTATTAACTTTCTAGATTGGGCAAAATCGTCGATTACCATCCATATGGTATCCACCAGAAGTTCTCGAAACACCACTATTTCATTCGCGAATCGATATTTGGTCATTTGGTATTACTGTTTGGGAAGCGACATCATACGGTCAAACACCTTATAAACAAGTACATAGAATTTATTTGTTAACAATACACTTCTTGCTTTTATTGTGACGACTAGGAACTTGAAGCTATGAAAGATCTGCTATTTGATCCTATATCTCAAAAATTACTGAAATTTTTACGCGAAGGTAAGCGTTTACAACAGCCGGCTGGTTGCCCAAAAGAGATTTATGATTTAATGCTCAAATGTTGGGACTACGAGTAAGGCTTAAAATCATGTTGATCATTTTTGCTCATGATTTTATTTCATTCGTTGATTGTATAGCAAACGAAAACGACCTACATTTGCTTGGATAAAACAATATCTTAGTATATATGCCGTTCCTCAAGATAAATAAATGGATCAAAATAATAGTTATCAGAACGAACATATACATGTATATATAGACGTATATATATATTTAATTCGTTATTGTATTTTTATTTATCAAAATGTAAATATGAATGACCATTGTAAATCATTCGGAATATGCGAGAACAAACATTGAATAGGATCGAAAAATAACACAATTTATCTGGTTTTCTATCCATTTCTAGTTCATAGTAGAATTACCTACATTTTGTGCAGAATCTTTGTCGAAGAAAAACAAGAAGATTGAAATTCATATGTCATAATTTACAATTTTGTAATTCAATAACAAAATAATACAAATATTTGCAGAAATGATATGCATGATGGAATATTACAAGTAGTCAATATAGATAAATGAACTATGATTAATCATTGACTTCTTAGAATTAAAACACGTGCCAAAATAATTAGCTCAGATTCGTTTATTCAGTATGAGATAGAATTTTGTGAATTTAATTATGCAGACTTGATTCTGTATCATAATCTTTCGGAGATCCGATGGATGTGAACATTTCCATTGATTTGATCTTGGGATAATTGATTTTGTCAAAATACATTAGCTCAATACTTTAGTCTTTAATAATAAGTTGAAAAAAACTATGTCGTTTACTCGATGACTAAATTCACAACATTAAAAATGCTAGCTGATCTCTATTATTTCATTATTGCCAAGACACGAAACTAAAAGAGATTTTTCTTAAAATCTACAATACTAGCAGCATATGTGAGTTAACATGTTTCGCATAGTCTATATTAGTTTTATGAATAATTTGTTTATTTTCAAAGATTCAAATAAACGTAGAATATTCTTGAGATTTTTCAAGGAAATAGATGAATTTAAGGAAATTGTAATTAGCACCATTCAACGCACTTCACACCTTGCACAGCATGATACCTTGACACAAAGATAGCGTGTTATTGACCGACGCTTTAGTCGGTGACAAGCATGTACTGGAACTTAGTAGTCTCTTCTTTTTGTCTATCGCTTATCAGGAATACCATGGTACCAGTTAAGCTACTTTAAAATTTCAAGTATTGCTATGATGTAACATCAGGGATCCAACGGTGAAGGCGATTCAGTGATTCATGATTACTGGTTACGGATGGTAACCCTCACTGTTACACGCCTATTCAATATTATGACGAATACAACGATTCTTATCTGAATAGTTAGCATTTCATTATAGTTTTATAGACTGTGAAATGATATAAAAGGAAGACACGAGAAACACAATCGAAATAAAATCTTTCTGTACTCTATTTCAGTCATGTTTTCACCACTTTTACTTTTTGATGAAGTTTTTGGTTCATGCACAAGAATATTAATGATTCACTCGTTTTGTTATTCATCATGAGAAAAAAATATAACTCACGATGCAAAACAAAACTTTCTTTATTTACTAAACGAAGGATAAAATAGGACATTATTTCAAAAGAACTTATTCGCTCAGTTACAAGTTTCATGCTGACTACATAGTGCAGACCTACGAAGCTGTATGAGTGCCGTTTGTTAATTTGAGCAATATAACTTTCAAGAAAAACAAGCATGTACCAACAACGTATTCTACGAACGAGACTCAGGTACAAAAATTAAGTATTTAAACGGTTATGTTCAGATTTCTGAATAAGGATATTGCCGAAACATCCATAAACGCATTAACTACGCAGGAGTGCAAACCAAAAAGAAGCTTTTAGAAATTTCCGGAATCTTCGGAATGTCGGTAAATGCAAAATCACGGTGATTTCAGGAATTTCGAACATTAGATCGTTTTGGAAAGTGCCGAGCAATACAAAATTCGAATTACAGAAACTCCCAGAATTCGCTCTTTTTTTTGAAATCTGAACATTGCTGTATTTAAACTGTTTATTTTTCTAAATAAGATGATCATGAAAACTACTTAATTATTTTGTTAAATAAAGCATGACACTATGTGCAAAAATCGTATTGAAACATGGTTATTTGATCCATGTTACAAGTATCTTTCACATGATCAATTTTAGTCGACTGTACTATTCGTATGAAAACTTATCTGGTTCATCATGGTTTAATTCGTTTGAATAACTTTAAACAGCTTAGAATGCATTATCAGAATTCATCCGTATCTTGTGCAGCATGTGCAGTTTTCGGCCAGTAACCTATTCTCGAGACTCGCTTCGTTACAAACTGCTTTGTCATCAACGGGGCGGGGGTACTGCAAATGTCATACTTCAGTACAAACTGTGTACTCCCAGACTATGGTATAAATGTTCTTCCACAATTTTTAGGTATTTTCAGTCTACTATCAATCTGTGTGCGATATATTAACAGAAATGAAGCCTATGTAAGTCTATCTGACAATGAAGCCCAAAGAGTTCATCATACGTCAAAAGTGAAATATAAGCTGTACTTTGCGGTAATATACAGTAACACAGGTTGATAGTAGACTGGAAATAGAAAAAGAATTCTGCGGGACAGTATTGGCATAGCCTAGAAGTACACGGATTACACTTGAGTACGGCATTTTCGTTGGCTCAACCTTTTTCATCATTCAACTTCGATGTATTAAATAAGTGTATTCATGCACTTGTATAAATTGAAGCCATCCATCTTAGACATGAGCGAATGAATCTGTAATGAGTTCTGAGTATCTCTAACTAGTTATTAACCTTATTGTTACACACTATGGTGAGTGTTGCATATCACAAGTGAATCCTGTTCAACTGAAACTCTTATCAAAACTGGAAATTCTGCCGAAAAACCTGATTTTTTCAGGATTCTACACTTGAGATCACATAGAACGTGTTACTCCCTCATTACTTGTGTTTAATTATTTGTCTCGGAGTATTGTATTCTATGTTAATAATCTTTTGAAATAAATGACTGACGCAATTCAACGTAGAAGTACTTCATTGTGGCTGATTTCTCTTTGCACAATTTCGAGGAAACGTTTCTTAAAATAAATAACTTTGACATAGACTTGTTAGAATTTGTTTTCCGAGATACGAAAAAACGTATTCTTTTGAATTTGTGGAAGTATATATTCTTTTATTGTAATGCTACTTTTCCCAGACAACGGAGGTCTGTGAGATCGCTGACTAAATATGAATTTCTGTTCGTCTTTGGTAAGTTTTCCGAAAAGAATCTAACAAGACATTCCCTAACTTCCGCTTTGAAACGATTAACTTCTGTGAGAAGATAGTACTAATGCACATAATTAACTGTCTGACATTGCATCGATTATTATATAGACGACGAGAGAACATATTAACACCAGACCCTAAGAATCTCTAATGAAATAAATGAGTTTATTTCTACAAAATTAAAATAAAATCTTCGACAAGAAGATTGCCGATGGTTGTTTTCCACGGTTTTATATTTCAAAAGAACTTTGATAGTTAAGATATTTGATTGATTTCATATTTTCCGCCGTAATATGTTCACTGCCAGAATAGCAATAATAATACATACAACTACAATCTGTTTCGATTGACTCTGATTTCATTTAGAGAAAGCAACTCGGTTTTTATTCCCATTATCAATTCTCGAACAATTTTCTCATTCTTTTACGTATTGAACACACTTCTCTTTTTTCAATGCAATACATAATTATCAACCTCATCCTATATTCGTTTTTACATTCTGTGAAAATACTTTCAGCGAACAAGGTGATACATCATTAGAAGCGTAGTTTTATTGTAAATAAAATGTAATGTGTAGTAGATAATTAATTATGATTGAAACCCTTTTTGAATAAATTATACTGATAGATACTATCAAAATTTTCAGTATTATAATCAACAAGTTACTTCGTATCAGTTGTTAACACAATGCAATAGTCTAAAAAACGATATCAAATACTGTTTAAAAGTAGACATGAGTTAGTTATTCAGTGGTATCTCTTTTTAAATGAATATATTGATCGTTTATAGTAACTGATATGAAGATTTTGACTTGTTCATTATAAAAAGTTTGCTCTCTAGTCAAACATTTTTCTTGTTGAATACGTAGAAAAAAAAGATAATATTTGCTTGACATTTTTTGCTTTTGATTTCTTTTTAACAGTTTTTAATCGATTGAACAAGTAATTTCCGTGTTAGACACCATGTATATTCAGGAAGTTATTCTTTTAACAAGAAATGACGGAAGAAAAGAATGCACTAGTCCTACACATAGATAATAAGGACAAGTAGAACATTTTCATGAGAAATGTTGAGGCGTAAAAGTAGTTGGACAAATAGAGACAAACTTCCGATCCAATATTATTCATCATATGTGTTGCATAGAGTGTGTCTGTTTACTCAGTATTACGACGTTTAGTGGGCCCTAAATTCATAAAAAGGGAAAACCAAATTTATTACTGTTTTTCTGTTACAAAAAAAAGTGATGAGCAAGTGTCGTTTTCTGCGTTTTTCAACGTCATTCACGATCGTAAATCATCATTCGACGTGCTGTTCTATCATACAAGTTTCCTTCTTACACTTATGTTACCATGTAATCGGAAAGAGCTAATATGAAGAAAAAAATTGTCACGGATTTTAATCGATTTTTCTCCTCTGATTTTGTATTTTTGTCGCATAATGTCAATATGCTATCATTTTATTGTTGTCAAAAGAAAGAAATGTTCAAGTATATATGAAAGCATACAATACGAAGAAAAAAACCTCGCAGAAAAAAATAGAAAAGGAGAAATAGTTATTGCTAGTCTAAATGTTTGATGAATAACTAAGAGAGGAGAAAAAACGACATTAACAAAGAAATCCAATCATCATTGGATCCATTGATTCATTTCATCACTTACTAAACATAGTTAGAAAAATCGATAACCATGGACAGAGGCTTAGGGATTCTCTATCATAAATTAACAAATCTATTTCATACAAATTCATCATCATCATCTTCATCGAATGCTTCATCGTCTGTATCTGAAACAGGTACAACACTTCCAATTTCGACATTTTTCGATCGATTAATTCCATCATCAACGACCCCCACGAATATGCTACGTAAAAATAATCGATATCAAAGTTCATCCCAGTTTAATCATCAAATACCAATTAAAACCAATGATCAATCTCTATCATCACAGACTAGCTCAATTTCGACTCAAAAAGCAACACCAATCAACATCACTAAAAAATCAATGTAAGAACATTTTTTTAAGTTTGTAAACTGGAATTCGACTAATGTCTCAAGAAAAAGAAGAAAAGATACATATAGAAGAGCGAACGACAGAAAGAATACATTAAAAAAGGAAACTTTCACAATCTGATCTTGATCAAAAACTGAATAAGTTGCCATAAAAGATTAAGTCATTTCCTGTTTTGCACACATCAAGATAAAGAATATGATTGAAGTTAGAAAAATGTCATCCTTCAATCAAACAATACCTATTTTATGTCAACATACTCTAAAAAGAAATTTCTGATCCTTCTCATTGGAAAAGGAAATGTTTCGTAAAAAAGAATGGTATATCTACAATAAACACAAAAGATTTATTTTATTCGATTTAACATTATACTAGTTAATTTCATTGTCTCTGACTTTTTGTTTTGTTGTAGGAAGACTGAAGAACGAACTAAAGATGAACAATCAAATAGTGTATCGGATTCACTTCAATATCAGGCCGAGACGAAATCCTCTATTCCAGGAATGGATGATGAAGAATTTCGTCGTCGTGGAAAAGAAATGATCGACTACATTGCCGACTATCTCCTTCATATAAGGTAAATTAATCGATTGAAAATTTAAATCAACAGGAATGCTATTTGAAACAAATGTATAGTAATCGTCGTGTAACACCTGAAGTTGAACCCGGTTATTTACGTCCATTACTACCAAAAAATGCACCAAAGAACAGTGAAAAATGGGAAGATATTATGAATGATGTTGAACGAGCTATTATGCCTGGTATAACACATTGGCAACACCCACGTTTCCATGCCTATTTTCCAGCTGGAAATAGTTATCCATCAATACTTGGTGAAATGCTTTCAGCTGGTCTTGGTATTGTTGGATTTTCATGGGCGGCTAGTCCAGCATGCACAGAACTCGAAACAATCATGATTGATTGGATTGGTAAGAAGACAAGATCTCTTGAAATTTTCTTTTCCTATCATATCATAAATAGAGCATTCATGCTTTCGTCATACTTTTAATGACACAATATAAATCTGAAAATAGAAAATAAGTCAACCTTCTCATGTTGTTATGAGTCCGAAGTTTGATATTGTTTTATCAAGATTACAATAAGCAAAGAAATCACGTAGATAAATGGTTCAATATTGTGTTATTTGTCGAAATTCAATAGTTCGTATTCTATCTGAAAATATTTATTTAGGTCGAATGATAGGCTTGCCAGTTGCTTTTCTTCCATTTGACCCGAATCACGATGTTGAAGACAGTGATGTTGATGCTGATGATGTTGTGGACGATGACGATGATGATGATGATAACAATGATGAATCGTGTTCTGAAAGTGATGACGAAGATGAATCTAGGAACGATCATTTCCTCGAGACGATTAGTAATGGCGATGATAATCATGAGTGGAAACAAAGTCGACATATCGGTGGTGGTGTTCTTCTTGTAAGTGATGTTTTACATTATTTTAAAAATAAATAAATCAATATCTTCTATTTTTTCCGCATTGTACTTCATAGGGTTCTGCGAGTGAATGCGTTCTTGTCGCAATGTTAGCTGCACGAACACAAAAAATAACTACGAAACGTCAAACTGATCCATTAATTGAGGATGGGCAAATTCTAGCGAAACTTGTTTGCTATACATCAAAACTTGTATGATTTTTACCAACATCATATATCATCTCTTTTAAAAATCGATAGATAGATTCTGCGTGTATATTTATTTTTTCAGGCACATTCATGTGTTGAAAAGGCTGGTTTAATTGCGATGGTTCGTGTTCGTGAACTACCTGTTGACGAAAATTTTTCATTACGTGGTGTAACACTTGAGGAAGTTATTCGAGCTGACAAAGAAAAAGGATTGATACCGTTTCTGGTTAGTAGAAATCCTTCATTTACATGCTTCGATTAAGATTTCTTCATTTCATTTTTCTTTTGAAGGTATCAGGTACATTAGGAACAACATCATGTTGTTCATATGATAATCTTGAAGAAATAGGTGAGATTTGTCGACGTGAACAACTATGGTTTCATGTTGATGGTGCTTATGCTGGTAGTGCTTTTATTTGTCAAGAATATCGATATATCATGAAAGGATTAAACGTAAGGTTTTTAACGAAATAGAAACATAATGATGAATAGTTGCTCATAGAAAACATTTTTTACAGGGATACTTGCTAAGAATTGAGTAGAGATTATGTATGACGAGAAGAAGAATACGATAGGCATAGCACCAACATTCTTGCTCATAAGCAAACATACACACTCTTAACAGCTAGATATCAATATGAGCAAGTGTCCTAGCGAGTGAATGTTTTCTCGAGCTACTATTCGACTTAGACTGCAAATTCGAATCTTTTCTCTCCTATTGATTTAGTATGCGGATTCATTTAATACAAACCCAAATAAATGGCTACTGGTCAATTTTGATTGTTCATGTTTTTGGTTGAGTTTTAGACATGTTTTATACTGTAAGGAATAATGCATTGTTTTTTATCAATCATAGGGTTCGAGATAAATTTGCACTGATCAACGCAATGTCAGTTGATCCGCTCTATCTTCAACATAAACATGCTCACGAAGCGGTTGACTATCGTGTAAATACAAGCATTATGATTTAATTTTGATGATATTTTCTTTTTTGTTTTGTATTTCTTCAGCATTGGGGCGTGGCTTTGAGTCGTCGATTTCGTGCATTAAAACTTTGGTTTACAATTCGAAGTTATGGTGTTGAAGGTCTTCGCTATTACATTCGAGAAGTATAATAAGTTCATTATGGTTTTAGAGAAAAAACCTGTCAAGTTCGATATCGATTCTTTTTATTCTATTCCAGCATTGTCGTTTAGCCAAAGTGTTTGAGTTATTGGTAAGAACTGATGCTCGTTTTGAAATTATCGGTAATGTTACATTGGGTCTTGTTTGTTTTCGTCTAAAAGTATGCGAAATAGAATTTTCTGCATCTGTTTTCTGAAAACTTTATCCTGAATTTTCATTTCATTCATAGGGAAGTAATAAATTAAGTCAAAAATTACTTCTATCACTTAATGATTCTGGTCTCATACACATGGTTCCATCGATGGTTAATGATTTATATATAATACGTTTTGCTGTTTGCGCGAAACATGCAACTGATGATGACATGCATGCTGCATTTCATATTATTCAAGAGCATGCCGATAGTGTTATTGTCGAATATCGGGCTCAACGTAGTAGAAGGCAATCATCATCAGCTGATTCACTTGATATCTCCAATAAACAAGCTTCAACGACAAGTCTTGAAAAAGATACAGTTCTTGTGCAGGAAACAGTAATACCAGAGGCAGTGATGGAAACACCGATCGTTCCAAAGATTTATCCAATAACGAAAGTTCGGGTAAATGAATAGTTTCAATCATGCGAAAATAAAAGGTCGATAGTTAAATGTGTGTGTGACTAGTCAAATACGAAATATGATGCAGCTCCTAGTGTAAAGTATTAAGAAAGGAATTATGTACCTAGACTAGTCTTCATTTGGGGCAGTGCATCGTTCAGATATACAATAGGGAGATGACTAATGAGACATTATTGATATGTTTTGCTTTTACTTCGTCAATTCATTGAGACGACACATCGAAAATTATCCAACGCGGTTTAGAGAAACTGTTGTCTATCTTGCATATAGTTTTATATTCTTCTTTGACATAGTATTTTTTGACAGTTTTGTATTGTATCGCTAAGTGGTGACATCACTTTTAGTGAAGATTAAAAGTCTTAATTTGACTGCTATGGTTTCATTTTAAAAATCATAGTTGAAATAAATTGTTTCTTTACTTGTACATGAAAGATTGAACATTGAGAGGTGGTAGTGTTGCCACCGCCTTGATCCATACTTTGACACAGAAGCCAATAACTTCGCTTACTCTTCTATATTTATCTATAATCATCTCTCAAGTATTAGGTAATAGTAACTCAGGTTTTTGTTGTTTTTTTCTATTTCTAAAACATGGCATACACATCATGTTTCTAGCTGATTGAGTTTTGACCTGTCAACACGATACCGCCATACCCATGAAGTGTAAATTGTTCTCGTCTAACAGCAATTCATGGCATAGTCGAACAAGATAAATCTGAATTTTGAAAGTCGACATCTCAACATGCACTTTGAGTAGATTTTTAGAGAAATAATTTTTGCTATTTTTCCACATTTAGGCAAATACAATAACAACAATGACACCACATCATCGAGTAACATTTGAAAAACCGATGTCATATTCATTGAAAGATAAACGCTCACGTCCTATGTTTGTTCGTATGGTATCTGATGCTAAATTGCATTATCCAAAGCGAACTATATCACAACTATCACGACAAACATCATTGGTAACACCACGAGGACGAAAACGTATACAAAGTGATTCAGGAAATCATGCAAGTCGATCATCAAGTGAACGTTACCTTTCACGAACAGTGAGTATTCTAGAAACAGTTAACTCGGATGAAGGTGAACTTGACGATAACAAGCCATGAATAGAACTATTCAATGAAAATTTCTTCGGTTGAAAATCAACAACAATGCTTTGACATGATGAAATTTATGTTAGTGAAAAACATTCAACGGTGATCTCACTCTTTCTGTTGTTTATGTATTTATACATTATTCGATAATTGATGGTCGTGTTGTCTGTAAAAATGCATCCATGCAAATAAATGTAAATCGATTGGTATATAAGTATTTTTCTGTTGTATTTTTTTTTTCTGTTGCTTTTCTCTATATGTTTGCTGCGTGTGTCAATTTTTTGCTGCTTTTTTCATAACTAACTATAGTCCATTTTATTTAATCAAGAATTCGAGACTTATGCAAAATGCAATTACTTTTTTTCTTCTCTCTCGATTGATTTTAAACGGCTAACAACTTAGTAGCAGACTTAACTGTTCGTAGAAAATTTGATATCTTGTTCAATACATATAAATAGCTGTTGTGTGCATCGTTATTTGATGGTCGTCAGTAAATAGAAGAAATGAACTACTCCAAAGGAAATGATCGCTTACTGCGATAAATCTGCAAACAATGCCATACATGATCGAAAGAGCAAAGTTCTTCATGTATCCAGCTTATGCAAAAAGCGTGTAGAAACAGTTCAACGCCGTTCTAACTCTATTTTCGTACTCCCCAACGGAGCTTTGGAAAATCTTGGCCTATCATTCAAATATGAGATTCAATCTTTAACATAGTTGAATAGTTCCTAGGTACCGTGCATCAGTTCTGTTTCAATACATCCAAATGTGATAGTTTTCTACTAGCAGAGATACTTTTTCCCGACCATAGCTTCCTCACAGTGAAATGCCAGCTATCATCAGTGAAAAGGAAAGTCGAATTTCGTTAAAATCACATTTTGCCTTAATCAATGATGGGATTGTTATGTGAAATATGAGGTCGTAAAAATCTCCTCTGGTACTCGAAAGCACTTTTCTACACAACCAGAGAAACCCAGAAACTGTTGTACGCATAGCGTTAGCAGTTGTTTTATTGAGAAACACATTTTAAATCGCAATTTTGCTTTTTCGTTAAATTTTCACTATAACTTTTCAGATCTGAGCCATGATTATAATCAAATTAAATAAAAAATCATTGCAATCTATCTAAACGCTTGATCTTTTGACTGATATTTTGCTGGTAAATTGCGTACTAAGTCACATTGTCGCCAGTAGATCACCAGGTTATATTATGCTGTCAGAATTTCATCTATATTTGAACTCGTATCGAATAGATAAAATAAAGCATATGTCAGTAGTGTGCAATACGTCAACCACCGTAACATAATTTATCTCATTCGAAATACGAATATAAAATGCACGCATCTTTGGTTCGAAGGATTATAGAATGTGCAATATCAAGATCTGTTTTCTTTTCGTAAATCATTCGTTCAAATTTTATAATAGTTCATAATCATAAAGCACGAAATACAAAAACAAACAAACAAAACATTAATATAAATGACATGTTCAGTTAAGCAAACAGGGGCAAATAGAAAACAAAAAGGCAGGAGATTGATGAATTCATTCGGTTATTTTAAAGAATTGACATATCTGAGATTAAGATTTTGATTATCATTTGATATTCGTCTCCATTAACTCGTTGAAAATCGTTCGGCTAATTTATCAAGAGCTATCGTTAATTGAAGGAATTGAGACATTGTTATCGGTGGTTTTATCGTTCGAGAAGGCGATTGTGTATCTCGGCTAGAAAGAAAAAGAGATCAGCAAATGATTGTTAGATGAAATTATGATTAATACTTTCGTTCTTTGCTCTGATTCATCTGATCCCATTGATCTTTGATTAACATATAATAACATTGTGGTGCCTAGGTGAATATTATTAATCTAGTTAGGAACGGACAGTGAAACCTTTTCTGTTATTTTACCTTGCTTCTTATTTCAAATAATTTGATTAGCTTAGCGCCATCCATGTCGATAAATAAAGACATGAATCTAACGATAAGAAAAGGAAGAAAAAACTGATTAAAATTTTTATGATTTAAATTTCAGAATATCACTTTTCTAATCCGTTTTCAACTAGTAAATGTTGTGTATTTGTAATTGACATTTCTTCTAAGGTTGTTGATCGTATTGGCGTTGGTTCTGATGGTCTTTCGATTCGACAGTGAGACAACAAATGAGCTAAAGCACTTGAAGGTGGACTTGTTATTGCTTCATTCGTTGCTGATGATGGCTGAGGTGAAGGTGCCGCTGAAATGAAGCAGATTAACATGCGTAAGAATAAAATCGAATTCATAGAAATAAAATCTACGTTTTTTTGACACAGGAGCTATTGGTCTTTGTCCCATTCGATTAAGAGCTACTTGTAATTCGTTTACTGTTTCTGAATAAGCTGTATCGAATGGTTTCTTTGCATAATTTATGTATAGTTTACTACCGACAATAATACCTAGCCAACCACTAAAATTGCTTTTTATATGTCGTTGAAAATTTGGCAATTAAATTAAACTTACTCAGGTTTATAATTAGCTTGAAGAAGAAGTGGAATCATTGATTTTTTTCGTTGATAGGCATATTCACATTCTATGTTAAAACAACAAAACATTTTTTAGTGACACAGCTTTCTTTGGATTGTTGATTGCATGACGAAGTAATCTCTAGACGGTGGTTCAATCATAATATTTTAAGCTACTTTTCGTATGATTCATATCTGAGGAAAATGGTTATATACCAAACCAATATTATCCTTGAAGTTATCCTATGGAAACTAATCAATTACATACTTATATTCTGAGAATGAAGCACGTTTAAACAGATGTTAAAAGTGCAAAAATTGAAGAGATTAAACATGGAAGATCTTTTGAAGAAATGACAAATAACTAACTATTCATCTTTATATCATAAAAAATCACAGACTCCAAAAGTATTTTAATGTTTAGTCAGAGATGGAGACAAACAGCGCAAAGGTGATTTATCTGCTCCGTTTATCTTCGTTGTGAGTTGAGAGAAGTATGTTGCTCATTCCACGAAGTAACTACTTTTCATTGCGACTATAATCATATTGTATGGATATTTTAGTTAATATGAAAGACTCCTCGACTTTAAAACGCGTCCGATCGAAAGTCGACCATTGCTCATCAGTTACATTATATGAAATCGAAATAAAACTATGTCGAATGTTCATACCTAATCGACAACTTGGTGAATCTTTATATTTTTCAGTCAAACACATAAGAAAAATTGTCGTATTTTCAATAGCATCAGACATAGCATCGAGTACATTGCCATGCATATCTTCAACATCAACTAAATGAAAAGAATTGACGAATTCCTGAGATTACTTTATTGATATTCTTACACCACACAGTATATCCATCAGCAGCTAAGTGATCTTTTATTTGTTTTGATACTGGTTGAACATCATGATTGTATGAAATCATTATATTTTTACTTCCGGTTGCTTTCGTAGATGAGGATGAGGATGATGTTGATGTTTTCTGTGCTACTATTGGACCACCCATCATGGTACATAGACAACCAGATGCTGTTCGTCTTAATTCATCATTTGATGATGTTTGAGCAATATTTTTTAATGTTTGATTTAGTTTTTGATGATCATTATACATTTTTCTAACGTTCGCATCAAAACATAAATTCCAAATAAGTGTACATGACGATATTTGCTCTTGACTATTTGAATGTTGTTCGAGCATATTTAGTAAAGAATCAAGTAATTTCGATTCTGAAAAAATCTAAACAGTAATACGGACTGTATGAAAATAACATTTTCATTGACTTGATTTTACTTTGTATTTATTATCATTGGCAACAGATAATTTCGATAAGCCTTTACATAATTCACGTGCCTCTAGTCCGTGTGAACGACGATCTACCGTGCTGACGGCATCATGTAGAAGACCAACAAGATATGGAATAGATTCTAATTTATTTATGATGAAAAGCACAGACAAGTTACGATTTTGATGAAATAATTTTTCATACCGTTGGAATTTATTAAATAGTTACGTTCATCTTCTCGAATCATATATGCAAGTGTTAAATAACAAATACCTTTAAGAAAAGTACTGTATGAACCAACAGTTTGAATTACTCGATTTAGCACCTGTGAACGAGAAAAATTGAACACATCGAGCTTTTGTTTTTCACTTGAGAATCTATTGACATACTTCTACACATTGATTTCGTCTTAAATCATCGACTAACTCTGGTATTTGTGCAATATTATGCAAAATTGAAACAATCATATCGAACAGTTTTTTTATGGCCTGAAGAAAAAATGAATATTTATAATCCTAGAAAGAAAAACAATGTATTTGATTGAACCTACATCATTTGAAGAAAAATTTTTCAAATAGTTATCTTGATTTAGATTAGGAATAAACATTTGTATGAATTGTGCATCGACAACAGCCTACGAACAAAGAAAATGATAATCATAAGATAGTGTTCTGCATTTTATTAGAAAAACCTTATTCTATCTGGAACGCGAGATACGAATGTTGCCAGAAAGGGTCTTGAAGTTAATGTGAGGTTTCCTATTTTCGGAAGATTTGTTAACATGAGTACATCTTGAATCTCAAAAGTAGTTTTCTATCTATTTCTGACTATTTTTCGAAGAAATCCTCTACATAGTGTGTGTCATATCATTGATTTGTCTCGCAATATAGACAACTTAGAAGAACACGTTGCAGCTTTCACTACTCTTACAAGTGTTATTGCATCGGACAATATTGTTATATCATACGACCGAACAATTGATTATTAGAAAATCGAATCTTCAATATTATTGATACATACGTAACACATAGCATTTGTTTTATCTGTATAGTTCCATAGTGAATGTAATAAATAATATGTAATATGCCAACGTTCTTGCGTTTTGAACACGTCCATGTGTATATATTTGAATATGGGAGCACAAAGTTCTAGCAGAAAATATGCATGAGAGAAATTCGAATTTCTTTTTTCTTTTTCTATACACACTTGCATATTTCTTCTGTATTAACATATCAATTAATGTTTGAAAATTTGATGTACCATAACATAATGTGTAGATTTTATCGAAATATTGAAAGAGTGTAACTGTTTTACTTGTTCCATAATCAGATTCTGTAAGTTGAGTTAATTCATCAAGTTTAGAATTTAACTTGAAATGAACAGAAAGAGAGAAAAACATATTAATCAAAATGTAAAGAAAAAATGTTAATCAAGATTACTTGTGTCATTTCGAGTACTGTAGTAGCCGTCATTTTTAAAACACGAT
Source organism: Rotaria macrura (assembly GCA_900239685.1). NCBI lineage: Eukaryota > Metazoa > Rotifera > Eurotatoria > Philodinida > Philodinidae > Rotaria > Rotaria macrura. Next base: position 120,569 of record OENT01000138.1, read on the forward strand.
CTTTTTATAATGCTGACTGACTAAATCGATCAAATAATAACCACCCACTTTTGATAAATCATCATCTATCAAAATAATACTTGTGCTGTCATCTATAGAAGAATATATATGTGATCGATTCAATTATCATATTGATTTCTACTAGTGCTTATGATTATAAGTAAATTAATATCTAATGAATTACCGAGAAAAAAACTCACAGCTCCCTGTTGTTAAGTTTCTATCCAAGCTTTACCGCAATTTTTGGATTATTGATCTTACGCTATTTTGTTAAGAATTTCAATATGTTTTGAAAATTATCAGTGCAAATGTTAGGCCGTCTTTTTCGAACTCAAAATCGAACGGCAATCTATAATCGAGCACATCGAATAGCTGCATCAATTTTAATTGGTGCCACTGGCTTTGCATTTCTTGCTGTTTGTCATCAATTATATAAGGCTAAAACGGAGTATTTACCTGAAATTCGTCGACGAGGCAAAGAACGTCTTGAAGCAACACTTGCGATCCGACAAAGTGAAGCTGAACTTGTTGAACAGCAACGTCTTGCTGAAAAACAATTCGAAACCAATCCAAAACTTCAACAAAATTAATTTTAAACCCATGTCAAAAGAAAGTGAAACAACATATCAAGATTCCCATGAAAATAAGAATCAGAATGAAGAAGAAAATGGGCCATCAGCATCCAATGATGATATTTCTTTTGACTATCCAGATGTGAAATTCGAATACCTTGATAATACAGCTGACATACAAATTCATGCATGGGGAAATTCGATTGAAGAATCTTTCGAACAAGTTAGTTCCAAAAATGGCAGATTGATAGATTTGAAAGTATCAGTAATATATTTTTGATAAGATCTTCTACGACAAATCTCTCTGTTTCCAGGACTCCGTTCATTGTTATAATTTCGCTTCATAGGTATTGAATCGACGGTAGTTTACGTATTTTCTTCAAAGAAGTCTCCATATGCATTCTTAAAATTTTGTTTGATCTCTTAATCGAATACAATGTTCAGGATTTATTTTCTACACGAAACGTACGCTTTTTATCTAGAAAATCCGTTTCGACGTAGCAATTCAAGACCTACCATGGCAGATATACGTATTTCATCTTTGAAATAACGTTTCTGCTGCTGACTTATTGGTTTGATTACCATTATCGAGAAGGCTAAGAATTTATTGATTTTTAACAAGATTTTGCATATTGAGAGTGATTTTTTATTCAGTAATAAAGGAGACGTTACTTTTTTTACTATATTTGACTGGACATATTGGGTTTCAATTAAAATTTCTTAGTCAAATTAAAAACATTCCACCCTAGGCAAAATTCTGTATGAATGCAATGAATTCGTTCATTTTTTACCTATTGAAATGAAATCTGTAAAGTGCACGAAAATTTGAATTTCAGTATATATTCTTCTATGATGTTTAGATAGAATTCATTGAGGTATAAGTCAAAGTAAGGGTCTCGTTTCATAAGATTTACAAATGCTTTGATATGCCGAAGTTAATTGTAGGTTGAAGTTTTTTCTTGGTACATTACCTTTCAAAAGACACATGTTTTTACTCGGGATTTCGATACACTCTAGCCAAGTCACACGATAAGACTCTCTTGAAACTTTTAATCCAGTGCGTTGCATACATATTATACAAGTATCTTAATGTTCAGATCTCACAATTTTGATACATCAACGACCATCGATTGCTTAAATGTATAAGTCAAATAATGAAAACTTGAATTTGACCTGAATATGTCTAGTTTTATCGACCAGAAATACAAATGTCTTGATTGCAAAGGTCATAAACTCGTACAGTGTACCCAATCGAAAAGTGATATCGTTTTAACAGAATTCCACGTTACCAAATGCTAAAAATCCAAATGATGCGTACAAATTCTGAGAAGGAAAATTTAACATGACCATATTTTTCTAAACGCTTTGTGGAAATTCCCTTGACATTAACCTTCTAGTATGAGACGACTTTTTATTTTGATAAGGTTTATCAGTCATACATAAAATGTAATCATATGGGTTACAATCATACAAAACAATTGCTTTCTAACATACATTGCTGACAACAGAATATCGTTCGACTAAACCATCTGGATCCAAATGAAATTAATAATATTCTATCTATCCAATGAAATCTTCCAACTTCAAAAGAGATTTACTTATGTATAGTGGAATTATGAACGAAACAGAGTTTTATCGAAATGAAAGCAATAGCAGTGTGAGCAGATTGCTATCTTAAGTCTCAAACAGATCAATTTATGTAAAGAGAAATAAAAATAAACAACTTGATATGCATTTACTTCAGGATGAGAAAAAGAATTGTTTAAGAGAATTAAATTCGAAGATGTTGCTACCTCGCGTTACTTTAATCTCTTTTTGTTTCAACATCAAAATAGTTCTTGAAAATATGACATTAACATTTTAGCACTTGTTATGAGCTGCAAAGTGCAACTATTCTATGTATCATTAATTTTTTAAATTCTTCCCAAAACTCAAGTTCATTCTGACCCTTCATTTTTTTCGCCAATGTTCCCAAGTCAGCCGTCTCACGAGTCGCATCACACTAAACTATTTGATATAACATCTCTAGGCTCTACAACTGCAATTCTACAGATCTCAAGGGAACAGCAGCTGATATTTTGTGTATTTTTCATCGACTTTAAACCAAACTAATTCTCGATCTTGTTAGAATAAAAATCTTTTTCAAAGTTCCTTCTATATTTATTTAAATTATTTGAAATTTTTTAACTACGACGAATTGTCAAACGCATCTTTCATTTTGATTTTTGATGGCACAGTGAGCTGAAAGTTTATATTTATTATTGTCTGGAAAAGTCTCAAAAGTCGTAAATATCTACTAAATTCATTCATCATCATCTGGTTCGGCATAACATTAAAAATTCTAATGCTATTTGTTAACTTAGTCTAAATGAATAAATAATACAGGAAGTAAATAAACTCGTCAAAAATAAAATACATTTATTCATGCAAAAGAAAACATCGGAGTTCTAAACTAATATTTAGATAATCATGTTAGAATCAATATTTTGTCATTGATGAGATCATCTTAGGATTGTACGATCTTTTTGATAAGTCGAAATTTCATTCTTTGAACATCTGTATGTCGACATCGAAATTTACTTCTTGTAATTGTCTTGTCCAAATTTGGAATTCTTTTCAAAATATAACTATTATGATACGTCTATATAATCTAACTGGAATTGTCTCGTTGAATATCTTATATTCATTTACTGTTTAAAGAATGCTTAAATCATAGTTTATCTAGTCCACATCGATAGATGTTCTTATCATGCGTCTAGTTAACTTTCCCACACAATCGAATTATATACTTGATTATGTTTCTCGTGAAGTGATGAGAAAAGTTATTTAAATCATGATTGATTATTTTCATGGAATAATGATACTTTCTAAAACAACTGCTATCAGCATTTGGATAAAAAAATAATATTAGAAACTTGTCTATAAAAGAAACAAAAAACAAACCGAAGTCATTTCATTTTGACGTGACTCATCTTCGAATTTTTACTTATAGATTTAGAAATTAGTCTAGGCCATGATTTACACATATAAGAGTCAGTTTATGGAAACAAGAAAATGTAGACCTATTTTAACAGTTGGTATGATAAAAAAGAACCATGTTTTAATTTTAAAGCATCGATTCAAGCATTTTCATATTGAGGACATAGTCAACAGATTTTTATTTTAAATTTATTCCAAACATTTTTAAAGGATTTCCACTTACGTGCATCTTTCCATCTCATTTCCTCATTGACAACCCGTAAGCAATAAGAATATGGATACGAACAATGCTTACAAAAGAAATATTGTATTTGACATGAAAGAAAGTGCGAGTTATTTGCAATTCATAAGTAATCGACTTCTCATACTTGTTAAGTATTACCTGATACAATTTTTATGAATTCGACATATTCAAAAATTGCTTTTTTCTCCCTTCTTATTCATGGGAAGCAAGCTGTGGTTGTATTATCTCAATTATTAGAAATCATAATAATGACGTATATGTCTACATATAAATTTTAGGTTGCCATGGGAATGTTTGCATATATGACTGACCTTGATGGTATTGAAAATCGTGATATGAAACAAATTGATATACGCGTCGATGGAGATTTACAAAACCTATTGTATAAATTCTTGTCGGAATGGCTTGAGGTTTATGGTACGGAAGATTATTTTATAGCAAGAAAAATTGAAATCAATTTTTTCGATCGCAACGAATTACGTATAATTGCACGCGGTTATGGGGAAACATTTGATTTATCACGACACACGCAAGGAACTGAAATCAAAGCAATCACTTATTCAAATATGCAAATACACGAAGAAGCATCAACACATGATGTCTATGTCATTGTTGATATTTAATGATATGTGTGTGTGCATGAATCGTTTATTTTGTTAGTCTCAGACGTTTTTTTTTCTTCGCGTTTTATTATTTCACATTTATACCAGTCAACTATAAATTCTGTATCACTATTGATTTCCCTCGTGATACATTGTGTTCCTTTTCTTTTCATAGTTGTTTTTTTTTGTTATTACTATTACTACTACTACACTTTATAAAACTAAATAGATGACTATTCAATCCTAAATACAAGCAATCAATGAGCGCACGTACGACTGCTAAAGTATGTAAAGATGACAACAAAGACGAGCGGTGTATACAAAAAAAAATAGAAGAGAATCAGCTATAAATATATATAGAAGCATAGATAGCTATAGGAAAAGAAGAATCTATCAGTCTAAAAAAAAGAGAAAGAGACATCTCGTTTTTCATATATATGTGACTGTGATGATGGAATTTTTCTTCCGATGATTATCATCGTCACTCGTCCTCGTCGACGATAGTAGAACAAAGAACAAGAGAGAATAACAGAAAAATCTAATTCTCGCTGTCTTGCTTTCCGAAAAAAAATCTTATCTTCTATCTCTTGTTATTTGTTCATATATTCCTTTAAGGACATCGCAATGAGAGTGTTTTTTCTGTCTCTGTCTCTCTGTCTGTCTCTCTTAGCATACAAGTATAGACGGATGTTTGTTTGGGATACGATGATATCGATTTTCCCCGAGCGAATGTCATTTCTTCGTTTCTTCTATTACTCTTTGTCGTTGGGTTTTTCTATAGCATCGATACTGTAAATAGTTTGCTAGGACCAACTGTACTTTTCGCCAGACTGACAAGAACAACAGTAACAAACAACGACAACGACAGACATATAAGACGATGTTGAACTGATTAACACTAGATGTTTCATTTTTTCTCTTGCTCAATACAACAGTTCTTGGCTTTCTTCTGTTTTCTTTTTTGTTTCCTCGAACATCGTCAAGATTATTATTATCTACGATTATTTTCTTTTCTCTGTGTCTCTCAAAAATAATCTTCAATTTACAACGACAGCATGATGAATGAGAAGAATAATGCTATGGCTGGACAGGTAATGATTCATCTTACAAATTATAGACAAGAATAGGCCTTGTTGTCAAGTCGAGTTATCATTTCGTATACTAGCTTTTAAATCTTTATTCCATTTTCATGTCTTTTGGCACAGATTTTTCAGTGTCATGTGTGCGCATGTTTGCCATAACCGACACTAATTCTATGTTCAACTCAACGCATACAGTAAAATAAGAAAAGAACTTTCTTTTTTAAGCGTCTTTTCCTCTTGATGGAATTCGGAATCATAAATTAGTTGGTTAATTTAACAAAACATGAATCAATCGAAATGCACTTCCGATAAATTATTTATTTCGATACCACCCTCCCTCTTGTTGCTTTATGGTTTATTGAAATAGTCATTTTTTCTCTTTCTCTTTGAATACCATGATTCATTTAGATAATCTATAGAGCATGATGACAAAGATTTCATTAGGGATTATAATCAATTAGTCTTTATATTCATCGGCTCGTATCCTTGACTGAAAATCACATTGGGAGCATTGGAATGTAAACACGTAACTAATTTATCGAAATTTTATCAGCAATCATGTATAAAAATAAAACATGATAAAATCTTTCGCCTAGACTTTCACGATTTACGAAAAAAAAATCATCTTCGAAGTTACTATAATGGTTCAAAAGTAGATTACTTTTATTATCATCATAGTTATGATTACGCTCTTAGACTGGAAATAGGAAATATTTGTCAGAAGTCAATGAAATGCTACATAAATACATTTATGTCTGTATGATTAAAGTTCTTTTCTACTATGCATGCAACGAAAAAATGTCACTTGATGTCTTTATCTCAATGAATGTAAATGTTAGAGATAGATTAATAGATAAGCGACTAAGATTCTTAGGATTTTTAAATCTTTTTTTGCTGTAGAAAACCTCTAATGATAAATAGATTTCGACGTATGTTCAAGAATGATGTTTAAATACCAATAGGATGTCTTCAAGAAGTATGCAGAAGAGCTTGTTCTTAGTTTTATTCTAATACTGGTGAAAACAGACTAATAAATGGCAAAGACATACATTGAGTTTCTTTTTTTAGTAATAGATGATGAAACTAAATGATTCAATTAAGAACTGCAAAATACTTGTTGAGATAATATTTCTATCAACAAACAAGAAGTGTTGATACATGTATATATATATACATATATCTATATATTTCTTTCAACAATGAGACGATAAATGATATATTCATTAACGCTCTGGAAAATATCGAAAATATTATCTTTAATTCTATAAAGAAAAAATACTTTATGATGCCTATGATAAATATCGAATATGTCATATTCATCTTACATGTCTTTTTCAATCACATGAAATCAATAGAGTTATGTTTTTTTATGTTTGTCTCCATTAATAATGATTGATGTTAAAATCGGCAGCTGTTCAACATGGCAATGATAAGCCATACTTCCATCGATACTCGGCTTGACTTGATGTCTATAAAATCCATTAAGATAACAAACAAAGAACTCAAGAACATTTTAAGCAGATGCTATTGATGAAAGATTATCGTCTAAGTAAAATAGAGTCAATTCACTTGAGAATATTCTATTTTCTTCTTAGTTTTCAAAATTCTTTTGTAGAAAAAAATAATAATAAAAGGATCTAAAAGATTTCCATATTAAAAACAATAGAATAGAAACATTGCTAAAGAAAGAAAGAAAGAAAGTAATAAGATTTGTTATGATTCTTTTCGCATGTTATCAATTATTTTCATGAAATGTTTCTCTACGTAATGAAATAATATACCAAGCCTACTAATATTAATTGGGTAGAGAATCAGACTATCTACGAGAGGATCATAATAAGCTTAATAAAAATGAACTGACCAGGTACAGATCTTTCAACTTTTTCTTCGAATCTATTACTATTTTAGTAAGGTTTTTTGTATGTATTCAGGATCTAAATACAGAAACTTAAGAATTGAATTTCAATTTAGAAGCTCGCTGCATACATATGCCTAATGACTCTCAGAATAACTTTACTAATTTGAACTTCAAGAAAAACTCGATTTTATTCGTCAAATAATAAATCATGAACAGCATCTTCAAAAAATAATTAATAACCCATCAATGATGAGTTCATTTATATTGTAACTCGATTGATAGACGACTGCATTACTATACTACTATTCTTACATACCGAAAAATCATTAGAGCAGACATAGCTTTCAAACCAGTATTCAAACGACCTTGTCCTTTTTAGTCTTGTACTCTGGCCATGAAGGCCAACATATGCGCAAGAAAAAACAACACTGTTGACATAAATAAGTTAATGACGATGTCTTGTAATATGCTCTTCTCATGATTTCATAATTATGCATGGATCGAATGCAGAAATCATTGAAGAATTTTCATATAATCTCTAATAAATATGGTTTGACAACATTGTAACATAGTCAAAATATGTTGTTATAGACTTCTGTTTCATACAGATATAAACATATTCAGAAGAAGCATTGTCACAGAATACCAGAAAGTAGACAATATTCGTTGTAGAGGGTTCTGGATAAACAATGATTATGTGTTCAATGAAAATCAATTGATAAAAGGATGAATACAACTAATATCTAGCAATCGATTAATGTTGTTTTTAACGAGAGATTATAGTTGAATGTAATGAATGTGAGAAGAAAATTGAAGTACGCAAACGATTATTTACTGCGAATATATTTATTCTATGCATTAGCTAAATTGATTGTATGTATTTCTCGTGTTAGAGTATAGTTTCCTAATGGAAATGGTGATGTCGCTAACTAATGAGAAAGCTTCTTTTTTTTGTATTGAGCTATTCGTACTGATCAAGTCTTCCAATGTACAACAAATTAATTAATAGTCTACAAGAATGTTAATAAACGGCAAGGTCAAAAAAAAAGCAGTAACCTAGATCGATTAAGAGATAAACAGAACTGTTTTAGTATTTCTACAGATATTCCATTGATCTTAAGCTATGCATGCTTTCCAAAGATGTCGTTAGATGAAAACAGAGCTTATAATACAAGTTAGTTGTGAGATTGGAAAAAAAACTTTCAACTCGACATTTTTTTCTTCATTGAAAAGAGTTGCTAATAATATTCATGATTAAAAAAATGTGGCAGTAATAGTCGAATCAGTATTTTTAGATCTATTTCAATCTTTCATTAGCTAAAATTTTCCGAGAACACTTGAAAAAAGAACTTGTTCAATGTAAACAAAACTCGTCTTCTAGTTGAGGAAAAGATAAAGTGTGACATAATTATTTCCTGAAGAAGTCCATTCTTTCATTGTAGAAGGAAAAAACACTCATTAATTTTTATCATAATGTATTTGAGTACTCGAGTTAGAATTGAATTATAGAAAGAAATACCTTGATGACTAATGAACAATAGAAACAGAACACATCTTGATCATCATCTTTCACTTACAGTAGCAAACTATGATGTTTTTCAGTGAAATAATTAATGGTGTTTTGAAAGATTTCATTATCTAGAAAACAAGGTATTCGAGTGTTGATTATTCTTTTCTGTTTTGTTTTTTTTCTTTGATCCTGTTCTGGTATAGTCTGATTATGTTATATGACCTGTTTTCATTATTTATAATGTTTCAGCGAAGATTTTTTGAATAGAACAAAAACCGATCATATTAAGCGTTCATGAAAACAAGAAAGAGAAAAGCATACTTTCATTTTTGTTTTACATTTTTTTTGTAGTATAAAAAAAAAGAGGAAGAACGCACAAATAACTGAACACAGAAATACTAAGTTTTCTTTATAAACATCTAAATAGAAATTTTAGACCAGTTAATCTACTGATTTCTTCTAAATGGGCACTTTATACCGGATGTTCAATAGATGGTTAAATAAAGACTAAAAAAAATGAAAAGTGAACGAGAAAATATTTCTAATAGTCGATTGAAGTGAAATAAAACACAAACGATCAAGCATCACTTTTTTTATGTTCAAAGATTGAAATAACACTTATTTGATTAAAGAGAACATTATAAGGTACAATTGATATAATTTAGAGTTTTTTCTTACGTCAGTATTGGGGTTTGATGAATTCAGGCGTTACTAATGTATTTTACACTTTTAATCCGATCAGTTTTCTCACTTGATCACACTGGAAGAGCTTTGTTAATGATTAATGCACTATATTATGCTACACAGAAATGATAGTCAACTTTATCTAATTAAAAAGGCTAATCAATCGATGCCTATGTACAGTTATATATATTTATATTTATATTTATATTTATATACATATTTATATATATATATTAATGCCTAGTTGTATACGTGACTTTTTATCCGGCTTATGTTCAATGACGGTAAGTTAGTAAAAATTAGAATGCTTTTTTTATCATGCTCTGTTTGATATTATTTTAAAATTCTTGTCTAGTTTTATGAATTGTCATTAAAAAACAGAGAGAAGAAGAAAGAAATTTATATATATCTATATACATTTAAATGAGTGTGAAATAGTTTTATGAAAACTTCATTTTGTTCAGTGAACTAGTTTTCCTGTAAGTAAAATGAGTAGGTTAAATAATGATGAATAGGAAGCTTTGAAAAAAGAATAATGATTTGTTTTATTCATCATTTTCGACATTATGGATCAATAAGAAACGATCAGGTAAAAGAATTTGATCTGATTGATTTAGGAAACAATGAAAATTTCTTCCATTACAATAGTAAAACTTCTTTTCTTGACATACACAAATAAAAACAAATGAATCAAGTCGATTGAAGTTGCTCTTGCAATCTATTTTTCTTCTGTCTTTTCAATATTGATTGCTTGAAACTATTTGATTTTCATCTTAGTCGTACTTATGTATTCAGCGTAGAGTACACGAAACCCATCAATATGATTAATCACAAGTCGACAATTAACTTCTTATTTTTTTTCCTCGATATTTCTTCCTCATGTGATTATTTATTTCGGTAGGCTATTTAAAGAAGAAAAAGACTAATAGGCATACAAAATGAACTTATGAAGTAAACAAGTGCAAGTATATCGACCTTCTTGTCGGTTTGTTTCTTTGTATTTTCTTTTTTAACTACTATTCTGATCGTCTCGATTCTTTTTTATTTTAACACTCGAACAACTGAGAAAGGAAACTTGAGGAAGCATTTGAATACTACAGTGCCAATGTCTACCAAATGTGAGCTCATCGATCAAAAAACGTCTGATGGAAAAGAATGTCTTGGAAACTTGTTTTGTTTGACAACTTTAGAGAAAGAAAAATAGCTAAAACCGTTTCTTTTTTACGCGCCACTTCCAATAAGTTGTCTTATTCTGATCCTCTTCTTCTCCTCTTTTCCCGTTCTTCCACCGGAGCTAGGCATTGTCAGCAGCTGCTGCTGCTAGTTGAATGCAAGTCAAATCAAGCCGAGCCAAGCATTTATTTTATATTCAACGGTCTTCTGTGACGTACTACTACTAGTACCCTACTTACGAGGTTGTCTCTCGTGCTCTCTCTCTCTCTCTCTCTCTCTCTCCTCCTTTCCGGCTCCTCTATCAGCAGTGCAGTATACAACTGAGAACCATCAGTCTCGATGTTTATGTGTGCAATAAAAAAAATACAAGAAACGAAGAAAAATTGACTATAGTTAGGATTCTAATATGAAGAACGACGGAACGTCTAAGAAAGAAAGAATAGGAAGAAAAAAAAGTGACAACATCACGCATGTCAGAGATGAAATGTCGATGGTTTGCCTGAAAATTATGGCAAGTAAGAGATAAAACTAGTGAGAAAAGCATCTACACGTCTTTCTAATGTTGGTTTGTGCCGTCGACGTTGTTCTTCCTATTTATCGTCTGTTTTTGATCTCATTCTTTTCTTTTTTCCATCGTCATCGTTCCGTTTCGACGGTGACGATCGACGATGTACGCATCCTCTTGACTATAATGTATTTTTAAAAACGACATCACGCATACATCGAAATAATTTCTCAATATTCACATATATATTTACCACCTACTTAATTATCTGTTGTCTATTTGTCAAGATATGGCAACTATGGTTCGTTATAAAGTGAGTTTTATTGAATCTATGATGTGATTTATTAGTTTAAAAGAAGTAACATTGTATCGAAATAATAATTTTATGTACTCATGTTAATTTTCATATCGAGTGAAGATTCAAAATAGAAACAGAAATTCAAATACATGAATTACTATATCACATAATATAAATATTTGTTGACTTGATAAAGATTCTACATGCTGTGTAACCAACAACTACTAGTAATACTATTATTAGTAAAAACAAAAACATATTGAATCAGGTTGATGAAAGCACTACTCTTTAGCAATGTCATAGATGTGACAGAGAACTTGTAAGAGAAGAAGAATACCGGAACTTAATCATTCCTTATGTCATTCAACACTTAATTACCATTCATGTATTGTTATTTCATAATAAATAATCTTATCGTTTTCGAAGTACTTGTAAGAGAATGCATTGAATCATAAGATAACATGCACTTGTTCTACGTTTTTCTAAGAAGAAATGACAAGAAGCAGATTTCTATGAATATCCAGAAGGTCTTTTCTTGTTTTATATCTGTCCACTTTCAAAGACAGTCTAATGAACGTCATTTTCTTTCTCTTTTTTCTATTGTCGAATGACTTCCGCCAATAGTTGCATATTCATTTTACTTGCAATCGATTTTCTTTTTTCTTCTCGGTTTTCCACTCTTTTTTTCTATTTCTTGTTCTTATGATTATTACTGTTACTATTGTTGTTAATTTTCTTACAATAAAAAATTCCTGATGTTCACATCACAGCAGCAACAGGCAGAGTCCGAAGAAGAAGATACGAATCTTTTTCAATGTTGTTCCTTTTGCGTGGTAAGCAATTCTTATAGTGAGATCTAGTTTTTTTTTTGTTTTTGTTCGAGAAAGTTTATTCGATTTAATTTATTAGATTGTACTAAATATAATGCACTGATTTTCTTTTGTTTCGTTTTGAAAGGAATTGGTCGGTGGTACCGGTCAAAAACAAAATTGGAAAGCTTTAAGTATTGCATTTATTGCCATCGCTATTGTTTGTTTATTTATTATTGCTTCTATTTTTCTTACAACTACCCGTAAGTTTTCAACAATCGACTTTGGAGACGTGGACATTTCAAGAAAATTTTCTTTTATAGGTCAACCTCCCTCTCAGCGTAACCTTATTCCATTGAGTGAACAAGATATATTTAATATTAATGTACCTAAACCGTAAGAGATTCTATTTATCTTTCGCTTTTTCATTATTGTCAACTTTAAATTATCAAAATTTCATAGATGGAATGGTACATGGATATCGGATAGATATTTTTCTTTTATGGATGCAAATGATTCAATTTGGATTTATAACTGTGATACATTACAAGAAGAAATGCTATTTAAAAGAAATATTATTCAACAGGAAAGTATCGGCAGTGGAATAGTTTCACCATCAACACGCTATATTCTTGTGCCGATAAGAAAAGAGAAAGTAAACAATGAAGAAATAATTCTTCTACTAAAATTTAGCACTAAACCAAAACATTTGTTGTTGCTTACTGATTAGGATCATCGATATTATACCGAATATCATTATATTTTATATGAAAAATCAAAAAAGATTGCACCAATCGGACTTTCTGATGGTAAAATCGTGCCACTATCCGCTGTTTTATATTCGAATTCGGATAATTATTTCGTAAGTGTTTCAAATATTGATAAACATAGTGAATCTTTACATTTACGAGTCATATTCTATATTTTTCTAGGCTTTTATCAATAATTTTGATGTTTACGTATATGATATTGCGCGAACAACAAGTATTAGAGTAACATCTGATGGAAATCGAGAAAAAATTCACAATGGTCTAATCGAATGGATATATGAATGTAAGACTTCTCTCGTCAACAGAATAAAAAGAAAGCATTTATCTTTCCTCAAATGATCAAAATAAGAGACTATTTCAATCGTTCGTGTTCTTAAGTGTCACTTAGTCTAAACATTTGAATATCATATTCATTGAGAAAGAAAAATCATATTTAATCACACATACTAGAATTTTATTGTAGTCATAAACAATTGACTTGATTAAAAGAAAGTCAGCTACACACATTCAGTTTTCCTATTTTTCTAAATGATTGGAGCTTTCCCGTAGAAAATTTCTAATATAATGTTCTTTAATGTTTTCCGCTGTATCGTATCCTATTAAATTTCAATTTTCTTCAATATCCATATATGATCGATTAAATATAATATTTAATTGAATCAAGTAAATTATCAAAAATAATGTACTAATATGAAGTTCAATGAAGCCATATCCTTCATGGGCTAGTTACTTTTTCATATGAGAATAAATGCATCATGTAAATCAAATCATGAGTAATGCATAGTGTCAAAAAATTTCTCATTATTAGTTGGTTATTAGTATGAAGATATAACATATGTATTAGAAATCAATGTCAAACCTGTTCTTGTTCAGGAAGTTGACTGCCAAATTAGCATTAGAACTTCGCATAATTTGCAAAATTTTTACCATCCTTATTACAGATCATTTTCATTGTTGTATTCTGAAATATGTCCATAATGAACACAGATCGTTTAAATGACATATGTATACTGACAGATTCTATTTTTCTACTTGGTGTTTAGGAAGAAAATCAACTAATATGAAATCCATGCACAATACAAATCTTTTTCTTTTTAAAAATACGCTTCTCATACAAAGCTTGCGTGCATGATACGGAAATCAATTTTTCTAATGTTCGTAAGGCGATCACAGCATTCAATTAGTACATGTCGTGATAATGTAATAGTATCTCAATAGAAATACATTAGTAGTTTCAGTTATTCATGTCTTACTTCAATGTATATATGTTCATCTAGATACGAATTACTTCATCGTAAAATTCTTTTCTTCATCAAGATGCTAAAAGATCTATCATTCGATCACGAAATATGTCTTCACAAAGAAAAATATAAATTACATTATTAAACTATTCAGTAGTTAATCTAAGGTAATCCTTCAAGAATATTTTCAATAGTTACGTTGACAAGAGTTTCCATCGAACCCAATGAAATTCATAGACGGATTTATTTTCATTGATCTTTCTATATTCTAATTAGATGAAGTTTTTAATCAAAATGTTCTCCTATTCTGGTCACCAAACGATCGTTATTTAGCATTCATTAAAATAGATTTACAAGATGTTCCAAAAGCTAATTTTCTTAAATATGATTTATTACTTCAAAATGATCGATATTCAATACCATATCCTAAATTTGGTGATAAACTTCCAATGCTTGATGTTTACATCTATAATATCCGATCAGGAAAAACTATTCGTGTACCACGACCAATTGAATATGAACGATTGTAAGAGAGAAACCTTTCGTTTTTCATTCTCATGCTTATGTGTTTTTTTTTTTAGAAAATCTGATTTATATATTTATCATGTTGTTTGGTATCGTGATACCTGTTTCTCAATCGTTTATGGTAATCGAGCACAAAATTCCAGTATAATACAATTATATGAAATTCAAACATTGAACACTGATAATGATAGAATTATATTTAAATCACGTTTTGTTGAAGAAACACGAAAAGGTGCTTTATTACCACGATTTCTTAAACCATTTTTTTCACCATTTGGTATATATGGTTTTATTATACGATTTGATCCATTAAATGTTGACAAAATAACACAAAAAGCTTATCCATACATAGTTCGAATACATTTTAATCAAACGGTATGTTTTGTATTTTTTTCATACTATGTCACGTTTTGTAGATAGTGACGTCTTAATATAATGATTATTTTTCTCGCGAGAAAATGGACAGTATACTGCAATGAAAAGCCTTCTCAGTTCCCATTGGGATTTCATCGAGCTTATACATCATACACAAAACTAATCTAGATTCAATTGAATAAAAGAATACTCAACATCTTTACAGCGAAAGTTAGTTCCAGATATGGTATCCCCAATGGACTCTTGTGCATAGATAATATATGCAGCATGTATTTCATTTTGAAAACTTCATACATCGAAGTACATTCTATAGTTTTTCTTGTGTGTGTACTAGTGTTGCTGAGTTTTCTGTACGCGCAAAATTTATGACAAACACGAGCAGTTTAAAAAACAAATGTCTTCTAGAAAATACCATTGTGTAATTTAGTCAAAGTTTAATAGGAATCTAAATTCTTTCATGATGAACTATCTATATAGTAAGTATCAACAAAAAAGAAGACCATTTAAGTCGGACGTGATTAGCAATAAAAGAGATTCCCGAGTTCTTTTACGATCAACTATGTTCATTTCTTTTTAGCACCCACAAATCGATGCAACATTATCATCAGATATTTGTGTCGATGAAATCATCCATAGTGATGATTCCAATCAAATTTATTTCACGGCATCACGTCAAAATAATCCATTAGAACGACAAGTTTATCGGTAAGAATCTTAAGGACAAACGAAAACAAAACTCTTCTTAATTTGAATTCAATTAATTAGGTGGAATTATGTAAGCCAGCAAATCGATGCCGAATGTTTATCCTGTCATGAGGGTAATGATTCATGTGGCTATGCTAATGCCAAATTCAGTCGTAAAAATGGTAGTTTCTATATACTTGAATGTTATGGTCCATCAATACCCTATTCAACTCTATACAACAGTCGAACGGATAAACTTGGTAAGGCAAAAGCAATTCTATGTTTTCTTTTGTCACATTGAACATTTTCTGTTTATAGCTTCAATCAATGAAAATGCTCCTTTTCGAGATTGGATTAATAATCGCTTGATGCCCTACGTAGATTATTTTTCAGTGCCATTAGATAAAAAAAATACAGGTAAAAACAATCATCTCAAGTCTAATCATTTCATTTGTTGGTTTTTTAAATCTTTCTAGTCGGTCATGGAATGATTATTTTACCTCCAAATTATAATCCGAATGTTACCATTGCATCATATCCTGTTATTGTATCAATGTATGTGATTTAAGAATCTGTTAAACTCAATCATTTTCTTTATTATTGTAGAAATGATCAATTATATGATCAAAGAGTAACTAAAAAATTTGTTTTGCCATTAGTAGAGTATGTTAAAAAAACTAGACCAACAAGGAAAAAGTAAAACACTCGTTTATTTAGATTTGCTCATGTTACACAAGAGAATATCAGTATTGTTTTATTTGATGCACACGGTAGCACTGGACAAGATGAAAACTATTTAAAGTACACGGATTCAAATTGGTTCCAAAGTCAATATGAAGATTATATGAAAGTTGCAAAGTAAAAGAAAACGAGAGAAAATATAAAAGTTGAGATGAAATTTTCAATTTGATTTTTTTTTTAATCTAGACATTTGAAAGAAAATGAAAAAAAATTTAATGAAACATTAAATGCAACAAGATTTGGACTTAAAGCGAGAGTGAGTTCCTATTTTTATCTTTGCATTATTAGTAAGAATATTTTGATATAAGTAAAAATTGCATGTGAATAATCAATTTAATGAAAAGAGAAAAAAAAGGAGCTTTCTTCATTGCAAGAATGACGCAATGCACTTTAATTTGCCGTTATAATCTATTGTTAAGTGAATTTCTTCATCAATTATATATAATTTATTTAAAATTTTAGGGTCCTGCTGCTGTCATAGCATTAAACTTACTTGAGAAGCCAAGTACGGGAAAGGAAGAATATATTTGTGCATTTCTTGAATCTCCGGTCAACGATTTATCTTATTATCGTAAGATATTAAATTCATGCTTTTAATATTAATGATGTTAATCAATATTCTAGATGCTGTATATACTGAGCGTATCTATGAATCAGATAGTAAAGCAAAATCAGTAAGAACCATTAGACATTATACTTCAATAATACTCTGTTTGACTTGTTTTTCTATGAATCATTCCAGTCTCATCAATTTAACATTCGAAATAAAAGTATAGCAATTGTTCACGGAACAGCTGATGGTAAACTAGATAGCAAAATAAACTTATTTCCGTAGAAACATACAAATATTTATATTTATTCTTTAGAGGATGTTCATTTTAAACATTCAGCAACGTTAGCTAAAACATTTATTGAATCAGGTGCCAATTTTCAGTTTAAAGTAAATGACAAAAAGAAAATTAGTCTTTGAATCGCACAACTATTCATTGTTCTTTTTCTTTCTTGACAAGGTCTATCCTGATGCTGATCATGCTTTTGAGAAAAATCCAACCTTACATGATGATTATTTTCATTTTCAACGACAATTCTTCCAAGAATGTCTTGGCGGTCGAGTTAATAAGGAACGAAAATTAACTGTACCAGAAGAATATGATTAATGAGATTAATATTTTTTTTTAAATTATCGTTTTGTTTCTTCATTTATAAGCCCGGTGTAAATACACCGGAAAGACGAAAAAAGAAAAGAGACACATGACATGATTTATTTCAATTTGTATATAATTTTATCATTCTTATATACATGTATTCGATGTATTTTGTTCAGCTCAAATTGTTTTTATATAAGAGCTTATAACCTTAAATTGTAAATTTCGTTTATTCTTTACTTGTTTTGATGTTCAACTTCCCAGAGAATGAAAAGGCAATCGAAAAAAAGAATCACAATGAAAGAAAAACAAATTGTTCACATGGCAATACGATGAATCAAATATCGGATGTCGATGACTTATGCAAAAGATGAGAAGTTGACCGTTTCAATGGCCAAATCTAAATCATATAATATATCGAGATGAATATGTTACATTTAGAGAGTTCTTAAAATAATTTACTCGTGCCAATGTACGTCCTTCGATTAAACCGATTGGTAAGATTTTAATTTCTTCATGCTTATCATTTGTTAATAGATTAATCGCAATACTTCCTTTAGGAATCTATGAGAATAACCAATCAATCATTCAAATATTTATTTAATAAAAAGAAAAAGATGAAGAGAAAAGTTTACTTGAACGAATTTGACTCTCGCATTTTTTAATGGAATCTTAACAGTTTCATTTTGAAAGGCTAGAACATGACCAAAAATGATCTGCTGATGATTGTCAGGAGATTTCGTACAGATTAGATTGTTTCTATACTACAGAAAAATAAATAGAATACAATGATTGATTTTCGAATTGAATATTGAACGTTACAGATTAATTGTTGATATAATTGTCAAATTAATTATGTGAGAGAATTCTTTTTGATTGAATCTGGAAATAACCAGACGAAAAGAGACAGAGTCTATGAATTAATGAGTGTCGTATTTTCTGCTAGATGATTGTTTATGTACTTCCTCAGGGCTAACGTGCAAAAATCAAGTCACTTTTTCCGCATTTCATTATATAAATACAAAATAGACAAGTTCAAAAACTTCTAGACGACGACATTTGGCATCAATCATGATGAATATTTTAAGAATGTTTTTATTTCTTTTTATCCGTCTTTGAAACAGATTATTTACTTTACGGTAACGTTTAAAAGAAACATCGAAGTAGTGCATAGGATAGTATCGGAAGGTTTTTTTTCTCTTCTCATACACAACACACTTGATATGTGATAGAATGGGATATTCTCGTACTTAATAAACAGCTTATTGCCTTTCCAGAAAATTAAGTAAGACGATCGTGAAAAATTATGTCCCAAATTAGAGAGCAAAAAGGAATCTGTGACAAATTACCGAAACCATTAGCATCGTGTTTAACTTTTCTGTGTCGCAGAATTTATATCTAAAGATAGTCTACTAGTGTTTCATTGTCATATTACTTCTTTTTTTTTACTCGTGAATGATATTCTTTCGATTTTTTACAATCTCTGTTAGTAACCTACTATTATTATGTATGTCGATTGATTTATAAACACTCGTATTCATCATTCGCAACAATGGAAATAGTATTAGTTCATGTGTTTTATTATTTTTTTTTTGAATGATCACATTAAACTTGTCGCAAAGCAAATGATATATCAAAAAAATTTTCTTTTGTTTATCTTCTTAAACATAAGAAAACGCTTTATTTGAGCATCAAAACTCGTTTAAGTTTCAAAGAAGACTATGTAATGTTCTAGAATCACTTGACTCTTGATATTAAAAATTTCTATTGAGTTAATATATTTTGACGCTGATACACAATTATAGTGGATTATTCCGGTGCTCTCCAGTCTCGTTTACTTTGAAAAAGAACCTGTCGTGTTCTAAATTTGATCCCCTAAATGAAGATTGGGGGAGACAATCGTTTGAAGCTCTATGCAAGTTGAGGTTCTCGTTTTTTCTTGGAAAAATGATCTAAGTCTGATGAAACATGATAATGTAATTTATTTAGATTGTCTATTTTTAGTACATAACTTATGCTGAGAAGGATATTAAAAATCTAGAAAAACTACATGGACCATTTTCAGAATAACTTAACCATCAAAGATAAGACTTTGCATATAATACTACATCCGAATGTTTAACCTGAATAGAACTCTGAAATGCAAGAGAAAACTTTAATTGTCGATTTTTATTCACGCTCAATAAAAAGAATAACAGAATAAAACACTATTTTACTTTTATACAGAATCACTGATTATATTATTCGGTAAGTAACTATAAAAACATTATTTGTTTTTACATATGTCATATCGATGTATCAATACGAATCAAGTTATTCCGATAGGTATTTCAATCAACATCAAAATCAATTGATATTCTATCATATTCATTAATTTTTATTATATTTCTCAATTAACTTAAAATAATGAAACAATAGACCTAAACAAAAAACTCTCGTCGTTCTGTTATATAGTACCTATTCAATTTTAATCGATTCAATACATCCAGAACAATAATATCACCTGATTGAAACAATTCATTGTGACAATTTTTTATATAGAGAAAGTCAACAAAAAATCGTTGAATACAATAACAGGTTACACCTCCATATAAATACCAACTTAACGATTTTATTAATTGCTTCATACTAGCATCTACAAATTAAAAAATCGATTAAGTTATCTTGTTTTCTGATTGAGTGCGTCGCATACAGATGTACATGTATCTCGAATAATTTTTTTACAGACACACTTTTCAAGATAGAAAATGAACAAGTTTTAAATACACACACATATTCAATGAAAACAGTAAGAACAAAAATAATGTATTAAATAAAGAATCACACTATGAGAAAGACAAGAAAAGGAGCTTCCCCATGTTTTCGTTTAACTTGTAGAAAAAAACTCGTTCGCAATAATAATAATAACAATAATAATAAATAAAAGCAGATTGACACGTGCACATAGAACGATAATCATCGGTTGACACATATATTTGTGACAAGAGAAGACAATCAAAACGTATGCGTATACGTATATATATAAATATATATATATATCTGACTTTTCTCTTGCTTTAACAATTTTTTCATCAATCAGCAGTAACAATAATAATACGAAAAAAATAATAATAAAGTGCAACAAAGAAAATTGCTCCACTGTTAGTTTCAATCTGACATATGATAGTTATGCAAATAGAAAAGAACACCGAAAAGGAAAGGAAGAAAATAAAGATCTCTAATTATGTGTACTTGTTTTATTTAATCTTCAGCTCCACTGCAATCAAATTTAAATCGTAGTGGAGACTTCCGACTAAGAACACTGAAAAATAAAAAACGTTACATGAAATATAAAAATTTAAAAGAGCTTACAAATAAATCTGATCATCATTCATGTCTTCATCTGAGTTCGTTGAAAAAAGACGAACTCGAAGTGGATCACCAATCTTTGACGATGGTGTACTTAAAAGAAGAATCTTTTTATAGAATAAAAATAAAAGTTTAGCCTAAGAAGATCCAAAGAAGAAATGATAATGAACTCAAAAAATATCGAAGAAGTTCATCACTATTTGGTTAATAAGAGAGGGAGCCATACCGATCATGAAGTTTTTCTAGTTATGATCCAAACCTTGTTTATTCTATGGTACTTTGGTATGAATGTCATAACGCTTTATCCACATTCACTAACGTATTTTTTCGTTTCAAAGGACAATTATGTCAAACAGTGTTATGATAATTCTTTTGTTGACTTCGACTCGGATCTACATTTCATGAATACGTAACATTTTGCGATGAATACTGCAAAATTTGAATAATCAGCAGTACTGTAATGCTTTCAGTCTTTGCTAGCTACAATTTTATCAATTTTTATCCGCATCTAAATAGTAGTGGTACATAGTGGTGCCTAATATCTTCTGGGCATGAACTGAACCACGAAGGCAAAAAAAATGTATTTTTAATACAAATAAAAATCGAATAGTAGTTCTGTACAAGGTGTTTACCTTTATTGAATATTATCTATCTTGGGAAGCATCGATACTTTGTTCGATGACATCAAACTCTTGAATGATCATGTCGGCTGTCTGAGAGATGGCACTTATATACTTAATAAACTGACTGGTCATACTTGACAGTTTCATTCATAGATTTATAGAAAAGTAAAGATGATTGTGATTATCATATGATTCTATATTAATTAGTGAATTGAAATTATATGTTTGAGGTCATTTCACAATCTTACTGAGATGTGTTGCAAACTCAATACGAGTTTAAACAATAGGCTCAACTCGGTATAGTTTTCAGATCAAGTAAAACAAAATAGGATATCGAGTAATGTATAACTTCGATCAGGAAAGAATGTTTGTTAATGTTACATATCTATTTCACCATTGACTTAAGTTTTGTTGCGGAATAGAAATTTTCGAAAAGAAATTCTCTCTCAACAATAAGAAAAAAACATAGAGAAAGACAACTTTCATGCTTACAATCGAGATTTGTCATGAATCGAATGAAGTTGACGTTCATCTGCGAGAAAAAAAACAGAAATAGATTTAAATATTACATTAAATTAAAATATTTTACACAAACCATCAGAACGTGCATCTTGATAACCACAATAATTTGGCGGTCGCTTTGGTTTTTTTACTGGCGTATGACAACCATGACTAGCAGCGGAATCATTTACATTAGTTACTGAAACCGTCTATTATAAGTAACAAAACGAGCAAGGCCTCAATTTCATTGTATATTTCATGTTATCTGTTTTTACATGTTCCTGTTGACGTTGATTGAATGCAAATGGCGATGACATATGACAAATCTATTGAGAAATATATCCAAACAAATATAAATACATATCTATTTTATCTTGTACTTACTTGATCACGAATCATTGCACTATCAAGAATGTTTTTTGCTGTTGGTCTTATCTTATAATCACTGTGTATCATTCGAAGTAACAATTGTTTTAATGCAAGATCAGTTAACGCTAAACATAGATTATCCATTCCATCGGATAGATTTCTTTCGTTCCCAAGTTCTATACCTGAAATTATCTCAGTCGGCAACTTTAATTCACGTATACTTGTCCAAAGATCACCTGTTACGGGCATGTCATAATCACTGACTAATTCAAGTGCTGCCATGCCTAAACTAAATACATCAACTGCTGTTGATATTTTACCAGAAAGAACTTCCAATGCAAGGTAACGTGCATCACCATCTTGTGCTAAAGTTGATGGCTAGGAAAAAGAAGATAATCTATCACCATTGTACAATAATTGCCAATTTTTCTCAATTTGCTTACACTTCGTAAATCATGTACAATACCAAAATCGCAAAGTTTAAGAATACCATCATGTGTAATTAAAACATTCTCTGGTTTAACCTATAAGACAAATAGCATAAGATAATATTCATACCAACTTGATTGTTATCCGCTGTCATGTACTGTATTACAATAATGACGCATCATAGAAATTTTCAACTTTCAGAGTATGTGCACAGCGAAAGCATGCATTTTAGATGTTGCCTTCTATTCATACTATTATATCAATGATTCTACTATCTGTGCAACTTTCACTAGTTTTTTTTACAATTGATCGAACAGCAGAATCCTAACTCCACTCACTAAACATTGAGTTTTTGTGAGTATATCTTTCATTTTTATTAATCGGATAGAAAAATGAATAGACCGAGGAGATTTTAGAGAATCTCTATTATTCTTTGTTTCTATTACAGAAAATTAGTAAATCAAAGTAACACATCTCTCGAAACCAGTGCATAACATACATGTTTCTTGATTTCTCATGGTCATGAAACATTTATTAGTCTTAATTACAAGTCTCATTATTAGTTTTGAAAACTTCGACATCGTCCCTAACGTTTATATTCAATAATTGAATTCTCAATTGAATTCAGTAGATAGATACTATTTCAGATTATAAAATAACAACAAAAAAGAAAATTGTGATTGACTCTAGACTTACATCCATATGTACGTAATATAATGAATGAAGATAATCAAGAGCCTTGAAAAATAGAATTAATTATCATACAAAAAACAATAACCAAGAGTGGTTGTTTTTGTAGAATATTTGTTACTTGACTAATTTGATAAAGAAAATGCCAAATCATTGATTGTGTCATTGGATTTTCAGCTGAATATTCCAATAGACTGAAATAGAAAAAGAGATGAACAGTATTCAAGTCTGAATTTCAATTGACTCACTTTCTTTCACATAGTTCTGTTTGAATGTATAAACGTTCACGTTCTTCCCATGCACGAATTATTTTGAGAATATTCCTATGCGTAGAAAGTGCCTCATGAAAACGAACTTCTTTCAATTTTTGATCACTAAAAATAGAAAAATGACTTCATCGAAAAACAAAAATATGCAATCAATTTACCGATCAGATTTGCCACGAAACTTAGTTAATGAGCGTTTAATAGCATATAATTGATTATCTTCTTTATGACGAACTTTATAAACCTACAAATACAAAGTATCCAAGATGTTAGAACAGAATGTCTTCAAATATCGCATTACTTTTCGATTGAAACGATCTGTACTCAATGATTATTGTTAGTGAGCGCAAGAGAAAACACTAGTTATGTTATTGGAAGCTTTTATGTTTTCATGGGATTAAAGTTTTACTCGTTTTTTTTTCTCCAATAGAAATGTTCGATTTCTTCTTATCAGATCAGTGGAAAATTTTCATTTTCATACAGTAACTTCAAGTTTTTTTACGAATGAAATTCATAATGGATTTAGTTCAAAGCAGAAGACTTGCATTTTCTAATATATTATTCGTTTAAATCTAAATCAATGAATTAAATTTACTTTTGCTTAGAGAAAATTTCGAACATTCGATTCATCAAGACACAGCATATTGAATAATCTACATAATGTTCAATGTCATAATTCCATGGTTGAGAATTTTACTGATCCAAAGTTTGAGGTTACAATTCACAAGTTAGTTATTTCGATAAACGAAGAGTAGCAAAGTTCTTGAATGAACAAATCTAGTGAAGTATCTACATTTCGAAAACGAATGCAAGGAAAATTGGAACGTTCTAGATTTTTCCTCTACTCGTTAATGATAACTCGATCAAAATCGTTTTGATCGAGGATTGTGATTCAAGCTTTAGAAAGATTACCGTATCAATCGAAATCAGAACAGTAGTTTTCTTACTTCAGCAAATGAACCACGACCGAGACATTCAAAATGCTCGAAACATTGATCCCAGTAAGTTGATGACATTGATTTCGTATAAAATGGACTTTCTAATGCTAAAGATATTGATCATTAAAACGAAATAGAATTCAAATAATAGAAAATTACACACCCACGCCATAGGTATCTGTACTAACTGAAACAGCATTTGTTGGTCGAGACGTAGCAGCTGGTGTAAAATATCGAAAAACACGACATGAAACAGGCTTCGGTGGTTTATTTACTGTTGTACCACGGCGACTTGCCTAAATAGGACATAAAACAATAAGATAAAAAAAACATAGAAACAAAATAGTTTACTTTTTTGCTGGAGAATACATGAAACGAACTATTTGATGTACGCTCCGGTGAAAAAATCAATTCACTTTCAGTGGTCATCCTTGTCCTATATGACAAGGTCATCAAAACAGAATCTGAAATATTTAAACATAATTAGAAGATTATGTAACATAGAATATACATATGTAAAATAGACTCATATTTAAATAAACGATTGTCTTATGTAGTTTTATTTGATAGTTTCATTGTAAGTTTACTTGTCGAGATATGATTATTATTGTCACATTTGAAAAGTCAAACTTTTTCTTCAACTGGAAATTCTCCTCCTTATTTCAGTGAACCTTGTCAAATCAAGTATTCGATATATATTGTTTTAAAGCTTTCAAGAAATACATCAATATTACTCAATGGTAAATCACTACTATTCATATTTTATGCTCTATCTCAAGAGATTAAAATTAATTCTATTATAGTAGGTGTATATGTTTGTATATATAACGTTGCATGATTGTCAAATGAAACACAATACAACCTTCATTCATTGGATACAATTCTTTTCAGACAAAAACGAAACAACAGTATTTATGTTCAACATAGATCATGGATAAGAAATCACAGAAAAATCAGGCATTTATTAACATCTGATTTGTTACTGGTAACTAACGTAAAAAAAAGTATATAAATCATATGTTACAAACAAAGTCAAGAAGAATAACTGCCCAAATGTTCATCTCAATGAGAATGTGCTTGCTGCATTCATTGTTACTTTGATGATAGAGGATGTAAACCATGCAGATGACGATCTAGATTAGCTTCAGCTGCTTTTTCAGGTATAACAGTATCACCGTGTGAATTCATTCCATTCAAATTTCCAGTTGTAATTGTATGTTTTGCTGCCATATGTTCAACGATTGCTTCTTTTTCTGGAGCAAGCGTACCTTCCAAAGCTGCCTTAGTCGGTAATTTTGAATTACCATGTTTATCCATACCTTGTTTGTTGGTTGCCATACGTTATCACACGTATTACGAATATTATTTTAACTTTTTTTTCTTATGATTATCCTTTTTACCTGTTTCACAAATAATTTGAAATCTAAAAATGACATACAGACATTTTGATTTCTTGCTTTTTGTCATCTCATTATTGTATAAATTCTATTTTGGATTTTTAATTTTTCATGTCACACACATAGCAAAAGAAAGAACGAGAGAGAGAGAAAAAACGAATGGAGAGAGAGAGCGAAGAACCAAAAAAGAAACAAGGACAGAGAGAGAAAGAGATAGTAGAGACGGTTATTGTGTTGATGGTAACACCCGTAGATGACGACGACAATAATAATTAAAAAAATTCAACAAATAAGCGCGACATTGTGTGTGCATGCGT
Organism: Rotaria macrura; assembly: GCA_900239685.1. Classification (NCBI taxonomy): domain Eukaryota; kingdom Metazoa; phylum Rotifera; class Eurotatoria; order Philodinida; family Philodinidae; genus Rotaria; species Rotaria macrura. The sequence goes on from OENT01000138.1 coordinate 147,244, forward strand.
GAATGTTAATGTACGAGAGAAAAAAATAGAGAACAACATCAATAATAACAACAGAAAAAAAGAAGAGAAAAATACAATTAGTCGAAAAAAAAAAGAAAAGAAGATGCCCGTAGACAAACAAACAATAGGAACAAAAAAAAAGAGATTCTTTGTCTGTACACAGGTTCAGATTTAGAAAATAGGAGATAAATAGTAAATGAAAGATGTCTCACTAACAACGTGAGATACATTTCGTTAGAAAACTTTCTTTTTCTCGACTGAATAATTTTTTTTTCTTTTTCCTTTGATTAACATCACCAATATGGAGGTGGATGGACACCGTCTACGCTAAGATTTGATGGTGGTAGTTGAAGATCATTAAATTGTGATGCAAACGCTGGATCGCTTGTTGACATTGTATTCATTGTTGCGAATTGCTGCTGATTGGAAAACATTGTACTATTACCATTAGATCCAGAAAGGCCCTGTTGTTGTTGTTGTTGTTGTTGTTGTTGTTGTAGAGAATCAGGGCCATTCCCTGACGATGCATGGTAATGAATAGTGCCCGGTTGAAGCTCAGGTGGTGGTCCGCCAGCGCCTAAACTTTGAATATTTAGCTGTTGTATGGACATCGTAGTTGACACATAGGTATTATTAATTGATTGTGGCGGTCGACCATCATTAGGATGCATTTGCGGATGCGAATGCATTTGTGGATGTGGATGCATATGAGGATGCATATGTGGATGATGTGGATGATGCGATGGTGGTGGTGGTCCCATACAAAAACCGTCGTCCATCATAGGTACAAAACGCATATGCTGTTGTTGATGGCCAGGTGGTGGACCTAATAATGGATCCATATTATGCATTTTAATGTAATGAGGTGGTGGTAAATGATGATGCTGCTGCATTGGATCAGATGATGGTGGTGGTAAACCTTTTGATGAACGGGGTGGGCCACCCGAATGTGAAAGCATCATTCCCGATGGATCAAGTCCATGATGTGGTGGCATCATTTTATACATATGTGGATGTGGCGGTAGTGGCGGGAAATGACTGCCATGATGTGGATTATAATGTGATGGCATCGAATCTGGTGGACCTAACATTCGATGATGTGGATTCATATTCTAAAGAAAATTTTAAATGAAAATAAAAATAATTACATATTTTGTTTATGTAAATATGCATACTTGAAATTGCATGTGTGGTGGTGGTGGCTGTTGTTGTTGTTGTTGTTGTTGATGTGACGGTGGTAGAGACATATGAGATGGTGATGGTAGATGATCCATTGACTTAGGCATATGTCCCATATTTGGATTCGATAATGATTGTCCATTAACAGGTAGATTGGATGATAATGATGATGATTTCGATCCAGTTGTATTCGATGAATTATACGGTGAATTAGCTGATTGCAAACTATTCGTCATTTGTAACATACTACTCAATGGTGGTGCCATATTAGACGTTGGTGTTTTAGGACCACCATTCATATCTAATGGTTCATCTTTCGTTGATGAATTATTATTTGAAAGCATTAATGGCGATGATAAACTACTATTTGCAGCCATTTTAGCTGGACGTGGTGATGCAGCTGACACATTCTGTGGTGTAAGATGTGATGATGGTCCTTGCTGCGAAAGATGTGTTGGTGTTGTTGAACCGATGGGTTGTTGTCCTGCTGATGATAGTGTATTCGAATTCGGTGTTGAATTTGAACGTGCTAATGGTGTCATTGGTTCATCTTTACACGATGACGAAGATGATGATGATGGTAATGGTGGACCACTATTGAGTCCGTTCGTCGGTCGAAAACCTCGATTCAAATGTCTAGTTATAATTAATTCTTCACCTTCCATACCTAAGACAACATACATGTACGATTAATAAAGACAATTACAAATGAACACTCATTCAAAATTTATTTACCCAGTTCATTATAATCCATTTGTGTTGGTGATGTGGTTAGTTGTACTTCACCAACATTGCCAGTTAATTTTTTATTTGTTGATGATGGCAATGAATCAGGAATAAATTTTTCTGGTTGACCAACTTTATATAAACGTGGTGTTGTTGACGGTTCCATTTTCGGTGATAGTAGTTTACCATTGGGACCTAGACCGCCACCTGCTGATGTCGTAGCTATGGGAGGTGTTAATGATGAAGGCGATGCTGATGAATACGGTGGTGGCTGTCCACGCATTTGTTGTCCTTTACCTTCAATATGTTCCATTTGCATTTTATTCCACTCTCGTACAGCTTGTGATTGTTGATGTGGCGGTGGCAATTGTCCATAAGGATCACCTGGTCCTGGTCCATATTGATTATGAAAATTTGGTGGCATTGGTCCATTCATATAACCATGTGGTGGTAGTGGCGTACCATTCATATCTAACATCATTCCTTCGGGTCCTCGCATGCCTGGAGGTAGCATATGTGGTGGTGGTGGTCCAATACCCATCATATGATGCGGTGGACCAACACCATGTGGACTGTTCATCATCATCATTTGTTGTTGATGTGGATCAAGTGAACCAGGTGGTAGTGAACCACCATTAACTGACGGTGGCATATTTCCAGCAGCTTGTGCAGCAGCATTAGCTGCAGCATTGGCTTTTCCTCGGCCACCACGGCTTCGTCCACCTGTTATCTTTGTTTTCAAATCTTCAATTTTACTTAATTGATGTTTTCGATGTTTAGCTCTTTCGGGTGTTAAATTTTCAATACCATCTGATGGCGGTTGACCATTCATCATAAGTGCACCTGGTGGTAGAAGATGACTTGGGGTTGGCAAACCACCAGAACCGGGCGTTAAACGACCAAATGGTGGTTGTTGTTGTTGATGTGGATGAAAATGTGGATGTGGCCAATTCGGTAGTGGACCACCATTACCATTATGATGTTGCATATGTGGTACGGGTCCGCTCATCATCATTTGCATAGTTCGAGGTGAATGGCATCCGGGTGGTGGCGGTGGACCATGACTCATATGCATTGAACCACCAAGTAATGAATTATGACCATTGTTCATATTATTCGAGAGAGACTAAACAGACAAGAAGAGAAAAGGTGATTCATCACACAAGAAGAATTTGATTTTATGCGTTTTATTTCTCTTACAGCTAAATATTGAGCAGTTGAAGGTAATGATTTATGATATTCAATTATATTTGGGCATTCATTTTTTAATACAGCGTCAGCAGCTTCATTTGCTAGTTGTGTCGTAAATACAAACACTTGATTATTTGTCTGTAAATATGGACTATCACTGGTAATTGAATATTGATTGCGCGGTGACATCGGCATATAAGATGATGATGGCGGCGTTTGTAGCATTTGTTGTTGTTGTAAAGAAGGTGGTGGTGGTGTTTGCTGTGTAAGTAATGATGAGTTTGGCGTTGTACTACCGGTATTATTATTGTTATTACTTGGTGGACCGAAATCCAATGATGAACCGTTCTCGTTACCATTCCGAGACGGTGTTAACGAGGATGGTGGCTGTAGAGGACCATTCGATAAAGCTAGACGACAAGAATAGGCATATATTTATTGATAGTTAATATTTTGTTTTCTTTTCATTTCTTGAAAAAAGAAAGAAATGTTCCTTACGGGTTCCTGTTCTACTGAGTGATCGTTCTGAATCGATTTGTTCAGTTTTTTGTGGTTTTAAGGTTGAATCGAAATCAGTGCATGATGGATCAACAAGTTCATCAAGTTTTCGTTTATTTGTTTTATTATTAATTTGCATTGATTGTCTTGATGAATAAATATCAGAAAATGGATTCATTGAAGAATCAGATGATGACATTTGTTGAAGAGATTCGTTTGAATGCAGTAACATTGTTGGCGGTGGCAATGTTCCACTCTCCATATCATTATTTACTAAAAAACTAATTTATATACATATCAATAAATAGATACATAGAAAAAAGCCAGAATCACAAAAGAATATTGCCACCTACTACTATTATTGTTAAACGATTGCCAATTATTGTTATTAGCAGATAATTGTTGTTGCTGTGGACTTGTAGCTAGAACTGATGTAGCCGACTTGGCTCTTTTGGTATAGTTTTTCATTCGTTTTGGTCCTGTACATTTGTTATTGTTCGATCTGAAATAAACATTGAAGTTTAACACAAAAGATAATATTCTTCTTTTTTTCTTCTCTCGTCTTTGTTGACGCCAAACAAGCAAAAGTGCGTTCACAGGCGACACGTTCACTACATCTCGTTCACATACGTACATCATGGGAGGAGAACAAGAATGTCAAAAAAGAACAAATAACGGGTTGGCTCTCTCTCTCTTTTCCCTACGTTCAATCTGCCGTCCGTTCGTACGTGCTCCCGCTCTTTCTCCTCTTCTTCCATTCATCGTGCTCGTTTGCCAACCACATAGCACAAGCACAACTGTTCAAACTGAAAAGAAGAAGAGAAAAAAACGGAAAAGAAAGAAAGAGAAAGAAAGACAAACGCGAGTGTGTATGTGTGTGCACGAGTGCATTGAACATCATTCATACTTCGAGCATGCTGCATGAACAGTAAAGAAGAAGCAGCATCGACGACCTGCATCACGTGAAAGGCGAACAAGAATAACAACAACAATAACAGATGCGTAAAAAACAACATCTCCACTACGGCCCACTGTGTTCGTTCTCGTGTGCGCGTGCTGAGATGTCTCTATTTCCCTCCGGTTTTTTTTTCTTCTATCGTTCTTGTCGTTTCTTTTACTTTTTTTTCTTGTCGAAGCAAAGAACCGAGAGAACGGCATCGAACACGAAACAGCAAAAGATGGAAAACATTCTTCATCTTTCTTTTCTATTCTCATCATAAAGCCTTTCTCTTCTCAGAGATGCAGAAGCAGTACTACTGACAATACAGAAGCATAATCAAATGAAACAAAGAAAGAAAGAATCCATTCTATTACTACCACTACGACAATATTGCACATAAATAGAACAACAGTCGTTGTCGAACATAGTTTTCGAGATGAATGAATATAGTAGTATAGTACACAAAGAAAAAAAGAAAATCATATACTGGATGACTGACGAACAGTAGTTGGGCAGCGAAAAGGAAGTTAAAATAGAACAATAAAAAAGAAAGAAAAGAGAGAAGTCAAAAAAAAAAGAAATAAAGAAATTTCTTCTTTTTTTAATAGCATGTTCGTTTCCGGACATATATCTGGCGCGTGTGCGTTTGCAATGCATGCAAGCATGAAACGATGATTAGGTGCCGCCATGCTCCCTAAGGTGTGCAGTATAAGAGCAAGAGCGAGAGAGACAGGAGGAGGAAAGAGGGAAGAAAGAAACGTTGCAAGCACAGGTGACCAAGCGAAGCAGTCATTCAATGTATATGTTGGATCAAATTCAAAAAAAGACGATGATAAAAACGTTCGCCTCGAGGGACAATACAATGACGACAACTACTTGTTCTAAGACATTGATGGAAATAGAGTACATTCGTTCGAGTGCAATAGGTAGTGAAGATGAAAACGCATCAACTGAGCATCATGGCACAATACAACCTATCATAAATGACTAGTAGTAGTACATGTATAATTTGATACGTATTATACACAGAAATGAGATGACGACGAGGATCATCATTCTCGTAGTGATTATCATGGTACTGCAAAAGATCTATCTATCGATGTTATGAGAAAAAGAAACGATGAAGAAACTCGACACCATCACTCGTATGTAAACACAACGATAGATGGATATATATATATAGATAGTGTTTCGGCACCAGTTTGACCTGGATCGTCAAGGATTTTTCTTTTTTCTTCGTTCTGTTCTGTAGATGAATGTTTAAAAAAACTATGTATATACACACGCACACACATATACATATATATGTATATATATATATATATACATGCATATACGTACATATATATATATATATATACGTATACATATATACATATATGTATACATATATTCATTTGGAGTTTTTTTGTCTTTTCATTCTTCATAAATAAGAAAGAAATTGTCTCTCACCAACGAATAAGTAATAATGTAGTTCAAACAATGTTGATGACAGAAGAAAAAAATGCCATATACACATACTCATACACGAAGAGAAAAAAAGAAGAAAGAAAAACGGTGATGTGTTAATAACATGCATAGAACTTTTTTTGCTGCCACGGTGTGTTCCATTCAACAACGGATAAAATTGAAAAAAAAGAGACCAAGTAAAGAGTGTATGAGAGAAGAAAAGGAAAAGAAAAGCAAGGAAGAAGAGCACTATAAGGGAGGAGAAAACAAACAGGCAGCATGCTACTATTTGTCAAAGCTCGCTTAATGAAAATGACATATTTTTGAATATTTAGAAAAAGAAAAAGAAGACAAAGGCGATGATCTACTCTTTTTGATATCATCAACTGCCATTCGATGATATTTATATATTTCATTTACTCCGAATAAACGTAATCAATGATCTTTGTTTGTCTTGAAATCATCACATTACCACCTACCATAAACAGTCATCGCTCATTATCATTCTCATCGTCGTCATCATCATCGTCTTACGCATTGTCTTTTCGAAAAAGAAACGAACCAGTGAAAAAGAGAAGGCAACAACGAATAAGACGACGACGACGAAGAAGAAGAAGAAGACACCTTCCTCGTGTACATCATGCTTCACTGATTTCTAACAAATGACATTGGTAGGCAAGCAAGTCGCAAGGCGCGAACACACTTAAATGCTTATGGCAAAAAACGACTGTCACTATACTGCTATCATCATTGTTTCTTATGTGTATATATATATCATCGAATGAGTCGATATGTAAATTGAAAAAATACTTTCTTTTTTTTAATAGTATTGCAAAAAAAAAGGAAATAGTCGTGTATTGATTTCGAATACGATGCGAACAAAAGAAAAAACGAGATGAGTTTATTGACTTTTTTTTCTTAATACGACCAATCCTGACGACAACAGCCTTGAGAGATAGAGAAAGAAAGGACAGCGAACGAGCAAAACCATGTATTCCTACTATGCACACTTGACTCTTCCTTTTTTCTCTCGTGAGGATAGATCGATGCGAACGATAAGGTCTTGAACTTATCATCTCTCTTCTTTTTCCTTTTCTCATCTTCTTTTTTACTTACATGATTTTTCTGTGACGACAGACAATTTTCTTCTTTTTCTTTATGCGAACGCCTATTCGTGTTCTGCCATCATTCTTCTTTCTCTTTTTCTTTCTACTTGCTCGTTTCTGTTACTACAGTTAGTGTGTTCGAGTTACCGGTTTGCCGTGTGAATAACAAACCAGCAGTCATCATCATCATCAGCTTCTTCTTCTTCCTCTTGAGTATTACAATAACTAAAACTGTTTAAAATTATTTGTGTTGATTCTGTACTAGTACTTTGTTGAATAGTATGTTGTTCAAAACAAAAGTTACTATCGATAGCATATCTATTTGATGAGTAACATCTAAACTAGGTATGAAACCATGAATATGAACTATAAGCGTTGAAATTTTCTACTTTAACAACCAAAAACATCGATAATTCTTTATGGTTATCAGGAATATGAATCAGATAACAATAACAACAGAAGTAGACAACCATAGGATTGATAGTGATAGATACATAAATATCGATCGAAGGAAAAAACAGCGAGAGAAAACCAACTGTCAAACAATGAAAATTTGTATACTCAACCAGTAATCAACTCGTTTATCAATCATCCGACCATGACACGTATTTTACTATGAAATGTTTCGATTGTCAACAAAGAAACGAAAAGAGAAGGAAAAAAAAGAAAGAAAGAAAGGAAGAATCGAACTTTTCTTAATACTTATATGTGCAAGCAAAGTTCAAAAGGTGACGCATTGTACCTAAGATACAAGTATGATTTTCAAAGTGTAATACAAAAAGTAATATTTGGATTAATTATCTAAAAAAGAAAGAGAACAACAAATAACAATTGTTTAACAACGGGAATTCAGTGTTTTTTTTTGGAACATCTTTCTTTGTTTCGTTTTCTTGTATGAATACACAAAAAGAACAAAATAGTTCGGCCTTTAATTTTTTAATTTGTAAACAAACGTATTGTTGAATCAGCGCCAGATGTGAATATCCATGGTTGTGTTGGATGAAATAAACAATCTAATATGGATAAATCCTCAATGATTTGATGCCCACGTAAAATTTTAACTGGTACAATAAGTGGATTTTTTAACAAATCTGAATAAACAGTACAATGTGAAATAATACATGTACCATCGTCACTTGTTGAAGCAAATAATGGTAATTTTGTATGATAACGCACACAACGTACGGCACGCTTATGATAACGATATGTTTCATAAGGTTTTACAGATAAATCTAGGTCGAACCAATTAATTTTCGAATCGTAACCACCACATAATATATTATCACCTAATGGATGTATATCAATAGATGAAATCCATTTCGTATTCACATAGAGACGTTTTATTAATTGTTGCTTTAATAAATGATATATTTTAATCGAATGTTGTGTTGCAATGATAAATATTGGTTTCATCGGATGAAAACGTACATGTTGTACAGCACCCTTCAATTGTTTAAATGGATATTGTGAACGACCTTTCGATAGATGATGAATTATTATTGATTTCGATTGTGATTGATCCGAACGTGGATTTAGAATACATGCAAAATAATCACCGCGTCCTTGCCATTCAATTTGACGTATTGAAATTTTGTGTGTTATGGTTAAACGAATATATTTATCATTTTCATCCGATGTTTTTAACCATTGACAATCATCATCATTTGATGTATCATATGATAATTGTTTAATAAATTCTTCAGTAAATTGAACTTTAGCATTTTCACCTACAAACAATGAGAACTTTCACTTCACAATTCTTGTCCAACAAAGAAAAGTCTTTCTGTATATAAAAATAATGTTGCCATACGAATATATCAGAAATGATCTATTATTTTTATTGAAACACATTCTAGAAGTTTTAAATCTTATTCCGTGCCTTAAAAATATCATTAAGGAAAATCTGTATCAGACTCGTAGTTTTTCATATGAATCATGTAAGAATAGATGTTTTCTCGTATCAAATCTTGACAAAGAAATCCGATCACTGTTCGTATATTTTTACATTCACCTCTATTCATTGGTTATTTCATAGATGGTCGGTTGTAATTTCTAACTCAGTAAGTTTTTATGAATTATTGTCAATGGTAAAGTTATAATTCTTCGTTTAATGTCACTGAACTATTCCTTATGAAGTTTCATCAAACGAAAATTTTGTGAAGAAAAACTTCAAGCATCCACACGTCAACTAGGCACTAAGACTGTCAAGGTATGGCATGATTGAAGAACAAATATTATGCAGAAACTCGTACAAAAGTTTTTAAACGACGTATTGAAACTTAGTGATTTCAAATTGACTTTTTTCTTGTATCTCTATCATCGTAACCGTATCTTGTTCTATTTTTAAATATGTACGTCTACGTCGATTTGCTCGAACTGTGAAGTGTATATTTTACGCGAAAAATATGATTCTCACATATTTTATCAATTTTAGATAAAATCTATGAGTCAATTTTAATTATTGAATAATATTGGTGTAAAAATATACAAGTCTATCTAAACACTCTCCGATTAATGGATTTCATTATGTTCATCGTCGGAATAATAATAAAGAAAAAGTTTCCTGTTTTAGTTTTTTGCCAATATTATGACCTTATTTCAATGTAAACATATCATAAAACATGTTATGTAATGGGAAACGTCATTACAGTTCAATTAGATTTCTTGTAATAGGACTGCTTATTAGTTAATCCAGAACCTATGCTAGCAATCAAAGTAAAGTCATTTTATGTCATAGAACTCATTCTATGACATGAAGCATAATCTATCTTGACTCATCACCAATCCTCACAATATTACACAGAAAAATATCTATTTAAATATTATTCCATCGCTAACAAGAATTGCTTGAAGATGTTAAATAAATGGATGATTAACTTGTTCTTGAATTGAACAGATCATGCATTTCAACGACTTATATTCACTTACAGTCAGATATTTAAAGGAAAAAGATAAGAATTATTGGGTGACAAAACATCATTCTACAATGAAGAGTAAACGTCAAAGTTTGACACAAATTTTCTCTATTTCGAATACTTTTATAAGTTGTATGTCGATGAAAAAGACTTGAGAAATAATTTCATTCTTTGTGAAAACGAAAAAAAAGATTAGCCATGCGCTATGTCAAACATTTATACACATGAAAAAAGAAACAAAGAAAGGATATTTGATACGATAGAATAGATCAACCTGTACAAAATAGACTATTCGTTATCATTTCTTCGATTTTCGAAAACTGTCATTGGCTTAGTAGTTCTCTGCTTTTAAGTATTTATATATCATCTTTTTCATCACATCGGTCTCCTGAGTCGATGAAATGTTTGCGAACTGAGATTTCCTATCAGACGTTCAAAGACTAATCAGATGAAGAAAAGATTTTATTGTATAAACGGAATATTATTATTGAAAAGAAAACATCTAGTATATGTAGCATTTAGAAAAATTTTCTATGCGCAAAAGATGTCGAAAGATGAATTCATATATCTTACCTAATTTTGGATTAACAATAATTATTTGTGATCCAGTTGCAATTGCCAATAACGATAGAACAGGATTCCATTGAATTGAAACAATTGGTTTATCGAATGTAAAAACATTCATACATCTTGTTGTAGCTATTTCCCATATTCTAACCGTACAATCATCACTACCACTTGCTAGCCATTGTCCAGATGGATGACATGTTAAACAACGTATAATATTTTTATGTCCTTCGTAAATTAAAGATTGTACTAATGGATATGGATGTAGATCTTGTGGTTTTGGTTTGTCAGGTATGAGATCATTTAAATCAGTTACATTTGCTTTCAAACGTTTTTGTCTTGGACATAAATAAAGATCCAGACAACGTTGAAAACGTTCATAAACAAAATGTTCATATGCTGGTACTTGACGAAGACTAGAAAATTTCTTTGGTATAAATAGTGTTTTCGTTTGACGTTCATTTTCATCGAAATCAGATTCCATTTTAGCTTTCAATGCTTCAACTTCGCCATCGTCGAGTAAATATTCAACTGATGGATTATACGATTCTTGATGACCAGGTAGTTCAAGTTTGGGTGCTGGAATATTTGAACGGGGTAAATTTGTTTTTGTCTCATCAGACCATAAATCGTAATTGTTAGACAATAGAGGATCTTCTTTTGGTGGTGCTGGTTTAATCCAACCCATTTTAATAGCATGCAAATATTTTCCGACTTTCAAACGTTCCCATTTCGACGGAATAAATGATGCTTTCGATTCAGGTGCGCTTATTATTGGATGAATCATTACTTCAGATGAGAATGTATCTAACCATGGTTCATATACGTTGTCATCGGGATTTGTCTGAGCATTTCTTAGTTGTTGAATTGTTGCGATGTCTTCATTTGTTAATGTTATATTTTGACCTGTTAAATCATCATAAACTGTACGCCAGTAATCGGCATTTTCCATTTTTTCAAGAAATTCATCGATTTCATCGGCTTTTCCAGATGACACCGGTTTAAGAATTTTTTTCGCTTCAAGATCATAGCCAATATGATCATGATTTTCATACCATTTCAATGGTATGTTTGAACCAATTGTGTTTGATGGGACTTCTTCATCAGAATCCGTTTCATCAGTACTTGCTGATGAATCTTTTCGTTTCAACGATGTCATCTTTATTTCTAAAAAAAACTGAATTGAAATTCGAACGAACAAAAGATAATAAATAAGCGTCTATTTAAACGATTGGTTTGAGTAAATGGATCAATTACATATTGAGAAAAAATATTAAGGACACCTACAGATGGAAAGACAGCGTGGAATACATATATAAATATATGCATACGTAGCGTAGACAAAATATAGAATAGATATATTTTGCAGAAATATCTTTAACAATTATTTTTATTTCGTAAGCATAAACGCTATATCTTGAACGTAGTTGATTAAACCAGTGATGCAGTTTATGAAAAAACCGTACCATTTAGGTACAATATATGAGAGACACAATAAATGTTAACATGGGGTATAGTATAAGACGATCTAATATATTTAGCATTCATTCAAAGGCAAATCACATCACATCACACATACATACACTACATACATATGATCTTCTATAATGATTCATCGCATTATTTTATACCGTGAAATCATTGATGCACTTGATGGTGGCGTTATTTTATAAATTGTTTCAATAAAAAAGGAAATAGTCGATCAAAACTATGCATTCCTTACAAAATTATTATAAAATAATTTTATACTCCTCAGTTTTTTTTTGGGTCTCTACAAATTATTCACTAGCGCCACCACGAGAGTATGATAAATCTTAATAGCTCTCGCTGTTATTAAACTGCAAGATAAATAATAAAAGCACACAACTAATAAAACTCACATAAAAAGCTAAACGAATTATTTCATGTTCTCAATTTATCTGACCGAACATAAAAAAAAAAAAAAGAAAATAGGGTTTTACATTAAAATATAGAAAATCTAAATATGCACATACGTGTGCAGCAACAGCGTTTCTAATAGAAATCTGAAACAAAAAGTCAAATGACACTTTATGTTTGAAATCAAAGTGTAAAATGACACTTTGTTTTTCTAAACAGAGTGTCACAAAGTTTCCAAAGTGCAAAGTGTTAGAATTCGATTAAAGAAAAAGAAATATTTAATACAAATTTGTTTTAGGTATTCTAATGGAAGAGACCCTCACATCTAGCTCTTGTAAAATTCGGGTTTTTGTCAAGTGAATTCTTCAGCGTTTTATTCAGAGTTTTGTTTACTAATTTAAAAAAAAACTGTAATCTAAGTCATTTTTTGAATCCAAAGCTATCCAATTGTGGTCCTGAGTTATCGATCTCCCACATACTTCTCCTGTATCTTGAGATATTGAGACTATGAGGGATAGTTTAACTCTGAAAATATTGCTGTGAAAGCAGACTTTTCCAGAAAATGATTTGTTTTGCGAAAAGAAGGTATCTGTTTCAGGGAGAAGTTGCTTTTTAAAGATTATTTTTCACGAAGAAGTTTCACATAGATTGTCTCTTGTGAAAAAAGAGTTTGTTTATAAAAAGAATTTCAGAAAAAAATGACGTTAACTTCAAAGTAAAGTTAAAGTACTACTCCTGATTGAGACGCTTTCCTTGCATGCCTGCATAAGATTCAATAGAAAATATACATAGTTTAATTTAAACATGAAGAGTATACATATATTTTGCACGTAGAACATTGTTCACGGGTAAGGACGATGTGTATAAAATAAACTAGTACGTCGTACTAAAATCCAAATACATCTCGTAGTCACATCACTGCGAATTATACTTGTCTCAATAAATGATGATAAGAAAAGCATTTGCATAAGTTGCTTCCAAGGTACTGTCAAGTATAAAAGAATAACAATAATTGAAATCGAAATGCAGGGAAACGTTCCAATAAATCCAAATACTAAGTAGAGGATGCTAGGATAATAAATACATCAATATTAATCACAAAATTCAGAAGTTGGGATTGGAAGATGTTTTCGATGCACAGCCCAGGAGGATCATTCCGACCATTGGATCCAATCGGATTCATGTCGGATCCGATCATGTTTCTATCGGAATTTCTCTTATCCGACGAAATCACATCGGATTTCTGGTTGCGATCCGAGATTCGGATACCTAGTATTGGATTTTATCGAATCCTAGTATCGGAATCCGATTGGATTGCATCGTATGATAAAACAGGGCTCCAATATTGCCCAGAACGAAGGTGAGTAATCAGATCCTATCGTGTCGCCTTAATACTTACAGGATTTCATCGGAAGTAACTGGGAACCCAGTGACCCGGAATCCGATATAAAATCCGACTGGATACGAATAACTTTTTACAGATCTCTATCAGTTCTCGTCGGATTCCGACAAAACCCGATGAAATCCGGACCGGATTCCTGGTCACTGGATTCTTCGACCTGGGTGGGATTAAATGCTGATTCGTACACAAATAAGAAAATAGGTTTCTTCCGTCGGATCCGTTACTGTTTCCACAACCCGGATTCCCATAAGATTTCATCGGATCGTAGGATCCGATCGGATTCATTCACCTGGGAGCAAAGTATAAATTATTCTCAGCAAGGGTCGGCTTGACACTTTGTTGTCATCAGCAAAGTGTCAAACACAGTGTCAATCGAATATCGCAAGGGTCTTGAACACTTTGTAACAAAGGCTGACACTTGCTGTTAGAAACACTGTACAGCAAAGTCATCTAAAGAACTGCATAAAGTACAGTAATTAAAAAAGAAACGACACTAATCTAACGTTCTCTACAGATTACAGTTCAGCAAAAGAAGATCAAGCATCAAGAATTTAGCGTACCCTAAAAGTTGCAGTCCAGTAGATGAAAATAGCTCAGTAATAATTTAATGTGCTCAAAAAAATCACAGTGTATGAGAACAACAATACTAGATCTTACATATTCTAACAATGTTAGGTTTGGTCTTTATTCATTCAGATAATTTGAAATAAGAGAAAGTTTAAAATTAAACGATTTTAATTTTAAACTTTAAGCTAGCAAGCGAGAAGACACGGGTGAAGGTTTGCCCACTTTGTATCTTATACTTTCATATGATAAGTAATTTTCCCCCTCTATATCTTCAGTTGTTCCAGTTGGTATCTATGCTCTCAATATTCCTACTTGTGCTGCGTGGAATTCAACGGTATTACCGTTACTGGTAATGCCAATAGAACTTTAGGTTCTGATCTCGGATCTCTTAGTTCTCCAATTGGCATCTTTGTTGACAACAATAATATATTGTACATAGCAGATCGAGACAATCATCGCTATTGTCAAATATTTTCCGAATGCCACTACTGGTATCCTTGTGGCAGGTAATTGTACTCTTAGAAATACTTCTTTTCAACCCAATACCCCAAGAGGCGTAGCTGTTAATCAATACGGAAATGTATTAGTTATACTGACCGTAACATCATTAAAATAGGGTCGTATACGGCCGTATTTTCAGTACTCGGCTCCGTCTACGGTAGTGTTTCTGGCCACAGTAATAAAGGGTCGTATACAGTCTTATTTTAATGATGCTACGGTCCGTATAACTGCAGCAAGTAAACGGTCCGTAACGGATATCCGTTTTGATTGACCAGTATAGTGGAGAATCGAAAAAAGAAAACAGTCATTATTTCATAAAACTCTTGAGAGTATGAACGTTGCTTGAATGTGAACTAAACAAAATAAAATCTTTAGAAAATGTTCATGTAATATTCATAATATTATAAGTCAAAGCAGCAATACCAAAATTTTTTGTTCATATCAAAAATGAAAACAGGACAGGTACTGTGATTGTCTTGACGTTTTTCGACGCAACAGGGCAAGAGAGGACACACAGTACATGGTTCTCTATTTTATATGTAAATTTAATTTTGGACTGCATTTCTGCAAATTTTTCCTCTAAATGTTACAATGCTAACAGTAACCTTTTACAAATTACACGTTAAACATTACTTATAGGCGTCAGTATGGAAATAGTAAACAATGTTTGCATCATATAATATTATT
Organism: Rotaria macrura; assembly: GCA_900239685.1. Lineage (NCBI taxonomy): Eukaryota > Metazoa > Rotifera > Eurotatoria > Philodinida > Philodinidae > Rotaria > Rotaria macrura. Next base: position 162,850 of record OENT01000138.1, read on the forward strand.
CTTTGTCATAGCTAGATTTCAAATTCGCAATGATACTTAAGAGACGTTCCATGAAAATATCAGCTATAGCCGAAACATGGGGGTCAACCGATTTTGGCTTTAACCCCCTATAAATTTCAGTAGTTGTCTACCACATATGAATCCAAAATATTACGGCTTAAAGAATTACCTGTGGTCCGCTAGAGCCAATGGAACACACACACTCTAAAAAATTGTGAAAAAAATGTGAAAATTTCACTTAATTTTTATTTTGAATTTTTTTGTCAGAAATTTGCTACTGTTAAAATTGAGTCATGTACCATTCGATAGAGCTTGATTTACTCTACAAAACTGTTGATACGGTTCTTCTATACCTTCTCATTTTTGAATTGAAAAAATTGAAATACTATGGTTTTTTCACATATGAAATTTGATCGATTTTTTAGTTTTTCATCCTTAAACATAGGACAGAAACAAATTACCAAAACAAAACTTATGCACTTTTGTAGCCCATTCAATTCTGCATCGAATCATATAATAGACACTGTTTTAAATTGTGCGAGCCGTGCAATCTTTCAACTTGAATACTGGCGACTGACGTCATATTTTACCTTTTTAAGCATAAGGTCACATTTATATCCGTGTTTTTTTTTCTCGTAATCTTTTATCTTCAAAGTCGAATCAGATACCAATCGATAGAGCTTTGCTTGCTCTACAAAACCATATGTAAAATATTTTTCTACAGGCTAAACTTAGAACAAAAATGGCCTCAAAAGTCATTTTAAAGAATATCCATGAATTAAAGCGTTAAAATAGACCCTATAATTTGGTTGCTTCAGAAAATAATACAGAATCTTCATCGAATGGCATAAAAGTTCTCTGGTGTAATTCAGCATACTTCCCTCTATAAACTCATCTAAAAATCTCTTTGAAAACGAAAAAAAAACTTTTTTCCAAAAACCCCTGNAACTTTTATGCCATTCGATGAAGATTCTGTATTATTTTCTGAAGCAACTAAATTATAGGGTCTATTTTAACGCTTTAATTCATGGATATTCTTTAAAATGACTTTTGAGGCCATTTTTGTTCTAAGTTTAGCATGTAGAAAAATATTTTACATATGGTTTTGTAGAGCAAGCAAAGCTCTATCGATTGGTATCTGATTCGACTTTGAAGATAAAAGATTACGAGAAAAAACAACACGGATATCAATGTGACATTATGCTTTTAAAAAGGTAAAATATGACGTCGGTCGCCAGTATTCAAGTTGAACGATTGCACGGCTCGCACAATTTAAAACAGTGTCTATTATATGATTCGATGCAGAATTGAATGGGCTACAAAAGTGCATAAGTTTTGTTTTGGTAATTTTATTTTTTGCCGTACATTAGGCTAAAATACTGTGAAATCCACGAAATTCGAAATGCTGAAAAACCACAGTATTTCGACTTTTTCGAATTTATGCTCAAGTTGTAAAGAAATGCCATTCATATAGTTTTGTAGAGCAAAGAAAACTCTATCGATTGGTATATAATATAACTTCAATAGCAAAAGATTTTCAACCGAAAATATCGAAAAAAGTGAGAGGCCAATTTTTCGCAATTTTTTACATGTTTTTTGAGGGTGTGTGTGATCGGACGGCCGTAGCAGACGAATGATAAATTTTTAAACCGTAATATTTTGGATTCATATATGGTAGACAACTTCTGAAATTTATAGGGGGTTAAATCAAAAATCGGTTGACCCCCATGTTTTTCCATATTAAAAAATAGTCGATATTTTCATGGAGCGTCTCTTAACTCCATCGCATAGTTGTGCGATGCTTTTCATAACTGCCGATTTCTTCAGCGCCATAATAATCTCTGACAGGTAATAAGCAGGTCGACATATTGGTAGTTACATAGTTTTGCTATAGCTGTGTTGTTTGTGATATTGTGAGTTGAGATTCGCTATACTTTGAAATATTTGTTTACTATTTTTGAGTAACTTTATGATTGTAACATTTTCCTAAATGCTTGTTCCCTCGGGGGTCCCTGTTTTTGCAATAGCAGCAAAATTTAATAAATATTCATCTTTGTTTAGAATGAGGCTTCGAGTAAGTAACTATATCCCATGAGCTTCCGTGAAATTTTGAATAATTGCTGCGAAACGAAAATTTCGTTCATCAATTTTTGTTGAATCGTTAAAACAAAATTATTTCTATTTCATCTTAGATATAAGTTTTCTAACGTAATCTTTACTGACTCGATCCTTTTAATGGATAAGGCGAATCTATTTAAGTCTTTAGTTAGTTTTCATATCAAATGAGAATGTAACTTCAAATGCGAATGCTTACTTCATTGATACCACTTATAAATATACTAACTAATAATATTTGGCAGTATGTAGCTGTGAGAAGAACATTTGTGATCGATTCGAATAGACAACTTTTCTAAAATTTTGGAAACCTTTTAATTTTGGGCTGCTATGTAATTATTAGTCTCATCGACCAAAATTTCATCAATTTTCTCTTTCAGAAATTTAAGCAGATCTCATGTGAGTACGGAAAATTGTGTCGTCTAAGAATATTCTATACAAAAATTATCTATCAACATAAAGTATAATTCATACTGGTTGCATGTTGCAAGTGCTTTATTAATAAAATGTTTTATCAATGTGCTACAAGGATACGAGATAGTGAAATACAGCAGACATAAGGTTTAACGATTCAAATATACTACAAATGGCTACTAGTAGAAAATAGCATTATTATATATACTTGCAACTAAAAGTTTTCTTTGCATAAAAATAATTTGCCAATATCACTACTGTTGTCGAATGTTGGTAACCTTTTCGTCTCTATCATCGCCATTATATGAAATAATGACACGCTTTGGTTGTGGAACAGAGCTCCGAATGGGATGGGACGAATTTTCTTCATCCGCCCCATCCCATCCCATCTCATGCAATTTAAAAGACAGCCTATCCCGTCCCATGGGATTAGAAAGTCATCCCATCTTGTCCCATGGGATTTCATGCAATATAAAATTCTATCATCTTATCAAATATATTGAAAATTTTCATATTGCTGAAAATCCTTTTATTTTTTCACTTTTCAAATACAATCTATTTTAACAAATAGAAGAAGAATTAACTTAATTTTCTTATATCCTCGACAACACTAAAGAAGTAAGTAGCACAACAATAATACTTTAGAATCATATTATTTTTAAAGAAGATCGACTGTTTTTTACTTCAATTCTTGCCTTTCTGATTCGTCGCAATATTCAAGAATATTTGAGGTCGCAATGCTTCGTCAAGAAACTGTTCTGAAGCTATGTGATGACATAGTGAGGCTGAGCGCAGAAAAGAAATCTTATTTTCTTCATGAGATCCAGTGTTCTATTTAGATTCTCGAAAAAGGAAATTATCAAAATTTCCAAAGTTACCATCAACGCGATAAATACTCAGTAGTGTAACCCGAGCTTTTAGAGATATTGGAAATTTCAAATATTTCAGAAATTTCGGATATTAGATAATTTTTGGAAGCACAGAAAAATTCAGAAACCAAACAATTGAAATTTCTGAAACTTCCAAAATTTTCTTTTTCTGGAAGTCTAAAAATTGCTGTAAAAACGCCGGTTTTCACTACATGGGTATTTCGAGACAACAGATTATGTTCTATAATATCCACATGCGAGCTAGCCCGAAAAACCTTTAGTAACAATATACTAAATATTACAATGTCTGAGTTCAGAGTGAACCTATAATTTTGCACACTACTATATACGTGTATAACACACATGGTGAAGTTCTCCTTGACGTCAAGATGTTTGTTTTGAAATAAAAAACAGGCACTACTTCATATGTTGCATTATTTCAGAAACGGAAAAAAATTTTGATGCTGAAAATCTAGAATATTAAGCCGGAAAAATGTATAGGTGTTCATCTAATATGTAAAAAGGAATAAAAAGGGGTGACCCCATTTCGGTCCTAATTCAATGGTTGGTTGTGATCCACACAATTTTCTATGATTTAGATGAGAGTAACTTTTATAATCAAAATTAACAAGAAACATATTTGGCCAATCAACAATACGAAAATACAGATAGTATTCATTTAGAGAAAATTTCTCTTTTATTTCTTCACCAATTTAGATTTCCCTGCTTGACCACTTAGAATTTCTAGTTGTAAATCTGTAAGCTCGTTCTTACTATGTTCATCCATTAGATCAAGAAGTTGAGAATTAATATCTTCAGTCAACTCAGTCTTTTTATTGAATGAAGTCTGGAGTTTTCTGTAAGATGATGTTAAAATATTTGTTCATCTCAGAAAAGATTGTTGCAACGATAACTTTCTCAGATAAAGAAGTTGTACATGATCTTTCACTTCATCGTCATTCCCTGCTATTTTTGTATTTTCGTTTAAGTGTGTATTGAAAAGCTTGGCAATTGAGCATTGATGCATTACGATTTGTAGTTGTGAAGTGCATGCTACTCTTTTTTTTTTGAATATGTGTATTTTCACAATCGTTCCTAGTTAAATTTATTTAGCCGAATTATTGCATGGGTTTAGTTTAACCAATGAACGTTTAAAGATGAACGTTTCCTATGTTTTATAAGCATTAGTGAAGGCTTATTGTCGTCTTTCAACTAGACGAATTATAAGCGAACTGGAGAGGGACAGAAATGTGAAGTCATCGATTGGGACCCAAATGAAATAATTTCAAATGGCACCGAAATAAGGTAGGACTCATTCGGACCGAATCAGGAGTAAACCGAAGAAAAAGTTTTGTTTGTCGGTTTTTTTTTGTATTGTACCTTATTATCAACTTGTTATCTGTTTTTTCTTTCTCTTTCTTGTTTCTCAATACTGATAATTAGTTGATTCTGCCTCTCTAGTATGAATAAAGTGTGTGTTTTTTTAAATATTGTTCAACGAAGTATCATTTGAATTGAAGTATTACTTCATCAATAGTCCTTCATTTCAATCACAATGAAAGTAAATAATTGAACGGTATATTTGAGACGTTTTACTTAGGAAAAACATACAGGAAAATTTTCTAAAACTGAGATCAATATTCACTTTTAAAATCTTATGAACAATTGGCATTATTCAAAACGATATTATTCAAAGAGTTTCGAAAGATGTTTATTGTTGTAGTTTTATATTCTCAAATTGAATCATATAGTAAATGTTAGCCAATGGAACACAAATCGATTCGAAGCGAGTATAACTAGTACTATGATTTCACAAGTAGGTGTTGTTTTAGTTTTATGTTATGTAGACAAAGTCGTATGTACTACATGTCATTGCAATATAGATAACATTTGATCGATAATGAATATTTTAATACGAAAAATACGAATAGTTTTTCTTTGACATTTGAAAGACAGTGAATATGAACGTGAACAAAAACTGCTCACACATATATGTGTATTAATATATTCCAATGAATAATCTATGATCATAAATGATTGTGATATTCAGGAAAAAATGATTCTCATCTATTTATAAATAATTACTAAACATAGTAATTGAGCGAAATTCGTTTGAATTTTTGACCTATTCGTCACGCCATGATCATAGAAGTAATCATTCTGGAACGGAAAATAAAACAATGAATGTCTTTTTGTTTTTAAAGAAAATTGATAAAGATGATTTTTCTCAATGTCGTCTACTTTTAATTACAAAACTTCTCGATAATCACCTTCTATCATTCTTTCATGTAAAATGATTCAATATTTAATAATGAAACAAACAATGATGATATCGAGCAACAATGTCAAAACAATGATGACATGCTGCTTACTACAATATCTTGCATACTATACTAGTAGATTCTTGATGGAAAAATTAAAACTACCTCTTGCTCATTCTTTGTTATTAATAGCATATTCATGTACACCATTTAAACCATTGTATTTCTCTATTCTTGACACATTTCGATTATTGATAAAGTATGCATGCCAATATGCGTATGAATTTGTTCTTTTCCAATGTGCTATTTAGAAATTATTATTATCTTTAACTAAATTATAGAATCACTATTAGGATATCATCGATGTCTACATTTCATTGAAAAGGACATTTATTTTATTAGACTTTTTAATCAAAATATTCTATTCTTAAATAATATAAGGTTAATTAATTTAAATTTTAAAATAACAATATAAATTCAGAAATTAAATTCATTTTGATGAAAATCAAGTCTCAATTTCAGTATTAAGTCTTTGATTAGAATTTATTTTTAGTTTCCTTATTTAATTCTACTGATATGAATTGAGATAGTTTTCAATTCTATTGATTGGCTTTGAAATATGCATCGTTTTACTAGCCTATACACAGCTTCTAATCAATGTCCAACGGCCTATAATTAGATAATGTATCAAATATGATTTCTAAAGAAAGTACTCAAAACTATCTTATCTCCTACTGATAAGCGTAAAATATTTTTATAGAATTGCTGAAAACCCTTTTCATTTTTCTGTTTAATATGAACATGCTGAAGATGAGTTAAGTTCCATTTTTTTATACAATGGAATCAGATGAGAATAGTTTGTATTCAGGAATCCAACGTGTGTTCCTCACACAGGATATTGTCATTTAGTATAGCTGAACAGAAACTATTACCCATCCGATAGAACCTTTTGTTTGCTTTTGCAACAAATATATCCAAGTTGATGAATACCCGCGTTGAACTATTAGTACATGTTCAATGTCAGTTTATATCATCTCAAGTTTTCTCAGATGCAAGTCAAAATAATCCTTGATTGCAGTCATCAGGGGAGAAGATATTTCAATGCGCAGTGGTTTTCTATGCGAAACTGATTTAATTCTTGGTTCAAGCTCGCGACTTCGTATTATTAGTAAGCAACTCAATCGATCGAACACCAATGCCTAGTGTTCATTTGAAAGAAATCATCGATAAAAATTTAAAAAAACCTCAAGAAAACTCTGCCATGAGAAGGAAGTTCCACATTCGTTGAAAAGTGAGATCATTCAAACACTGATGAATATTCGATCTTCGTGCTGTCAGTTACTCATTAACTTGGTGCATTACTTAATAGCTCAAGTGCACATAATTACAGAATCATGACACCGGAGAATTCGAAAAGGAGAAATTTCAATTTAAAGAAAAAGCTGAATTCTAAGAGTGGAGGTTATTTCAAACGTGGGTATTAAATCAATGATGTAAAAATAGATCACAATGGCAATATGTATGATGACATTAGTCATTATGCGTTGACATATTTCCAAATCATTTATCAACTTGTTCTTAGTACGTGCATATGATGACAGTTTGATTCTTCTACAATACGAGAACGACCTATTGGACCATGAAAAGATGGGAAATCCTTCGGCACAGACACATTTCTATACATGTATAATTTGAGAATTGAATACTGCACGAACTCGCGATAATGTGTGCAGTTGATGTAGCACTTCCATGTTAGAACAGATCAATCCAGTCGAATTCAAGCAAACAGGAATCGTTAAGAGTTGAGATATTTATAAATCATTCATCAGTCTCGTTTAAATTCTTGAGAATACTGGTAATAGATTTTCAAGCCACGCAAGAGAAATTAGTAATTCAATTTAAAGTTAACAAGCGACAAGACAGAATCAAAAGAGAAGAGAGAGCCTGGTTCAAAGTTACATTTACTATTTGAGATAAATGTTTTGAATTTTATCGTATATCTTCAATAATGAAATTTGTCTTAAAAATCGATTCATATTTTTTCAACCTTACTTGCATTTTTACTGCACGTTCTTCACATGCGAACGAGAATTGCATCTTATATGAGTACATTGCAAGTCCGATAATAATAGAATACTATCAAGTTTATGATTAATTCAAACTACATAAAAGGTAAGGCAATCACCAGGGATTTAGTGTTAGACGCTAGCGAAATAACAACATATTTGTTAACCTTTATAAATTAGAAAGTATAGTTATATGTAGCATTAGTTTAAATGAATCTCGTCTTATAATTCTGCTGCAATCAATTACATATCATATTCCGATTTCCTAATCGTTGATTAACTTTACTTTCATATTCGGCTACCAAGTTTAATACTGTTGATTTCTGCAAGAATCTTCAAAAATATCTTTCATACTGATTAAATGAATTTTAGAATTGAAACAACACATGGATTATATGCAGAAAAATCTATATTGCTGTCGATTTTTAAGTAATGTTACAAAAAAATGAGTGTTCTGTTTATTTCATGCTATTGATTTCAATAAGCACATAAAACAGCCATTTCATTACAAAAGTACATCTAGAACTCATTTTCAGAAGCTTCTTAATTATTAGTGTGGCTTCTATATAACTCAGATAACCTTAACTCATATGTTAGTCATCAGTTATAGACGTATCCTCTGTATGCTGAGAGTTTGGTGATGTGGAGTTTAATTAAATAAAGATACAGTATCAACATAGATTTTTATGTTTTTTAGCAACTTTCTTTCAGTGGACTCTTCCGAATGAAAAAAATTCATGAAAGTTTTCTACAACTAATGAACGGAAGTATATATATATATATATATTCTATGTTTTGATTGGATGAAACAACAGCAAAAATTTGAATAAGAGCGATAGAACTCAAGAAAAACATTTTTTTCTCGCAAGATATTCATTCGCAATGAATAATTCTGCGTAAAAATGAACCATTTTATTAGTTTTTCGATGGTGCATGCATAAATATATGAATACTCAAGTAATGAAACTGAGTAACATTCAGATATGGTTTAATTCGTGCTTATTTGAACCAATATAGATTTTTCTTTACTAGATTCCGTATGCCTCCTCAATGTAATCAACATATTCTCTATACTCCTGATGCAGAAACAATTGTTGTTTTCTTCATGTACTACTATTGGAATTGAAATAAACAACTGAATCCGCAATGTAATCAACGCAGTTATGCACTAATCAAAATGATATGAGTCATACATTTTTCGATATTTTTTTCATCAAAAAAATAATAATCATCTTTCCTGTATAAAATGTTGATGACAATTTAACTTCGTTAGAGTGCAACTAATTTTGACATCATTTTGAAACAGTGTTTGATATGAATTTTTTTTTGTCTTCTTAGACGACACATCACTGATGCCAAAACGCAGTATTTGTGTTAATAAGTGGCACTATAAAATGAAAGTTCTTTTTTGTTTTCTAAACAAAACAACAAAAACATTTTCTGTCTAGCGCCAGAATTCAAAGTATATTGATTTTTATGTTTTTTTTCTAGAAAAGAAATGACATATGTGCCATCTGCATAAATTAATATTAAGTTACGTATTTTTATTATTCGATTGTTACTAGAAATCATTTATAAAGATGTTGATCTGGTACGATTATGGAAATTCTTTAGAATAACTCGTATATGAAACTGATCAATTTCATTAAAAAACTTTAGTTTAAATTGACATTTTTTCAATTCAAAACTTTGGTTTATTGATCGACACATAATGCTGAGAATTTGTTTTTTCCTCGTTCATATTTCATTAATTATCATTGATCATATGTAATAAGGTCTGCTGTAAAATACTTTTATTGAATAACAAAAATTTTTGTCCAAGTTCTACTTCATATCATTGAAGTTATAGAAACTAAAAAGTTCATCACCAATTTTGTAAACCTAAAACAAGAATACTACGTATGATAAATAAGCGTTGCATGGACGAAAGAAATACGAAGAATAAAATAATTTACATTCAGGTATTCATGTCCACACTTTTTAAACGGAACATTTATGAATTACACCATAGAAATGAAACTAGTCATCGAGACAGTAGTTAGTTTTTCTTCATGTGTCATTCTGAATCATTGACTGAATTCTAATTCCAATCAACCTATTATCAGTATTATGCGTATAATCACATTTGTAAAAACAATCGTATGCTTGTTTTTTCATGTAGGTTTAAAACTAATGTTCTTATTGGAAGAAAAACTCATCGAATATGAACCTTAAAACTAAACATCGATAGCATCTAAGGAATAAAGATGTCCAATAGTCGGAAGAGTGGATCACCTGAGTATCTTACTGCTGCTTACAATATGACAAGAGAAATGATTTAAAAAAATCATCATCTTCGTAGATCATTTAATAGAAAAATACATGAGAACAGTGGTCTACTTTGACGTAGCTTTGATCTCGACACCTATTTTGAAATTGTGATGCAAGACACAATTCAGATTTCAAGATCGAGCAAAAACTATCACGTTCGATGATTGTTGGTGGAATTTTACAGGTTTTATATCCGGATTTCTTTCAGAGAAAGTCGAAGCCTTTTATTTAATTCATTTTTAAAATGTTTTAGAAAGATTACTTCTTCGAAAATAATTTTATCTTTCATACCAGTGAGCAAAAATATACTCTAAATACCTCACCCCTCTTCTGACTGTAGAAAATCAAAGATTACTTGTCGATATTTTATTCAACTATTGAATACACAGCTTTGTAAATTTCACATAATTCTTCGGCTTGTTATAATTAATAATACTGCATATATATAGATGTATATATAAATGTATATATAAATACGTATGTTTTCTGTTCTAATCACCTATTAAATAAACTTTTGCATACGATCGACAATCATACCAAATATGGTCATCATTGAAGCATGTTTATGTTCTCTATTTTAGATTGTGTAATATTGCATGGTTTATCATCAATAGAGTGAGTAACGTATTTACTTTATATTATACTTTGTTATCTATCAGAGTGAAAAACAACTGATAAAAAAGAAAAACCTTTTCCGAAAAAGGAATCAATATACTTCCTATGCATCTAGAAGAAAAATTTCATTAAATTTCACTCTATGGCGCAAGGCATCTCAGGAGATTTTTTCTACTGCTATTTCTGTCAGTAAATGGTTTCTTATGCGATTTCTTTTTAAAAATCATTTTAATAACAAGTATTGTGCATAAACGACATTAACAGAGTTGTGTAAAAATTAATTTGTGATGATTATTTCATACTAAAAATTTTCATGCTTTTAATGGTCGTTTAAGAAAAGAGAAGAACAGTTTAGTTATCTAATATTAAAAGAAAAGCTCAAATATTTTGACGATAGAGTAAGTAAAAAGGCTTAGCAACTCAGTGGACATATGAAGCGAAGTTAACTCAGATTTTTCCCCAATCAATCAGATTTGACACTGAAGGTGATTCTTTTTTTTGAATTTGTAACTCTAGTACTTGATTACTTGTGGTACAAATAGTTCATTTTTCGAGGTTCTGTTTCTTTTTTTTCACGACCAACACTCATGAACAGAATTCAGTGTCACCATTGACTTCTACTTTTCTCAGTATTTGTGAACTCATTAGGAGATATGAATTGAGTCTTCAGAATATATCACACTATTTTATGGACATAGGTCATTCCTGACAGACAATCGTAAATTTCTACTTAGTTTACTGAGAAGTGATTACAAGATTCTTAAAAATTCTTAAAAAAATGACTCCACTAGTAATCCCAACATGTTTCTAGTCCATCAACTTCATCTGAATGTTATACTGATCGAACTCAAGAAGTTAAAGAAAATATATCGGATCTTCTTTTGTTTTTCTTTCAAAATCAAAAATTCTCCATTGATATTGTATAATAACTCTTATTTGTATGATTTTCATTATTTATTCCTACGTGTTTTGTTTCTAGCATTTATCCTCATTGTTTGACTATGAATAAAGTTCCGACCAACGTGGACGATAAAAATAAGAAAATGCGTATTCGTCAATTTTTCGTAAGTAAATTCTCATTTTTTTTTATAATCAAATATAATCCATAGGCATTGATACTATTACCCATTTCCAAAAAGAAGGCGGGTGATACCCGCCTTCTTTTCTGAAATGGATAATAGTTTCCTACCTCTCACCTTTACCACTATTAGTATTTTCTTTTTTGTCTCGTTCTTTTCGTTCTCTCATGATGATGTTGCTGATTTTCATACTTAAAGTCAACAGTATGCGTGTGTGTGCGTTTTTGTTCTTTTAACAGTATAGAAAAGAAAAAGTGCAACAAGGAAAGTACGGCACATGATGAATATCGAAAACGATAGGTCAAATTTTAATCATTGGAAGTTTATAATATCTTCGGAAGATTCAACCGATGGTAGAGTTAAAATTTCTCGACAAAATTTAACTGCACTTGCGGCTCAACGAGTAAGAATAAGTAGAATAATCAAAAAATCATGAGAAAAGATTGCTTCTATTTTCTACGTTTTGGTGTTGTATAGCCAATTTTTTTTTAATTTCTCACAATAGACGACTCTGGATGATCGTTATGTCAATGACATATGGAATACATCATTGAAAGCTGCCATTCAAGAAATTCAAAAGAAAAATAACAGTGGTTTAAGTTTTGAAGAACTTTATCGTAATGCTTACACCATGGTGCTACATAAACATGGAGAAAAGCTTTATACAGGCACTCGTGAAGTTGTTATGGAACATCTTGTGCAAAAAGTAGGATTCAGACTTTAGTCTTGTTTGCCACAGTTTATAATGAACTTCTCTACTTTATTTCTGTAATTAAAAACTAATATAGGTCAGACAAGATGTTATTGATTCACTACATAATAACTTTTTGACTACACTTAATTATGCATGGAATGATCATCGAACAGCAATGATTATGATACGTGACATACTTATGTATATGGATCGTGTCTATGTCAGTGGACAAAAACTTGAACCTGTTTTTAATTTGGGTGTTATCTTATTTCGTGATAATGTTGTTCGATATCCGTCAATACGTGATCATTTAAGGCAAACACTACTTGATATGGTAGCTAAAGAACGGCGCGGAGAAATTATTGAAAAGTATGTTATGAAAAAGAAAAAAAAAGGTTACAGGAATTCAAATCATACCGAAGTTCAAGTGACTATCCACTGGACAATATCCAGTGTGAATCAATAGCCATGCAATTTTAAGACTTGATGTTTTGCATGACTATAATAACTGTTGCAAGAAGAAACAGTTATTTTATTCTTTAGCTGTTAAATATCGCAGTGCTAAGGAGAAGACAGTGCTCAGGGCTTCAGTCTTCTCTCTCTCTCTCTCTCGATAAGGTGTAAATGATTCAGTCTTTCTTGACTTTGGACATGCAATCAAAATGTCTACCTATCCAAAACTAATATGAAAAATACTTCATATGAAAGAATTTCATAGTTGCAAAAAGAATACGATTAGGATTCCATTCATATAATTAGCATAGCTGTCTACGATGTCATTCATTCTATGAATTTGAATGTTTTTCTTTGATTAATATCTTATGAATATATCCGATTGCATCTTTTGACAACGGATTTTTTACTATTGCCAATGTTACAAAGAATTTAAAATCTAGCCAAGTTTTTTGAAGATTATAAAAATTACTCGGTACAAAATATTACTCTGTGAAAAATGACAATTAAATTTTCTATTCACTGAAAACATTAATTAAATCATCAAAAATGTTAGTGGATAGAATGTTCTGAAAAGTGAAATATCTTCCTATCTGTTGTCGAAAATTGTTCGACTGCTATACACCCAAAAAAATGTAATCTTTCAATGTCTTAGTTATTGTCAGCTATTTCAAATAAATAGAAAAATAATCGTTGCATCTACCGTGAGATAGGTGTACTTCCGTTCACCAACTTAGTAAGAACCTAAAATGTGTCAGTTTTTTTGACACTTACTTCCGGTATCATTCGAATAGAATTTTTGGAAATGAAAAAAATTTTTTTACGAAGTTTTTACCGGTGCTACGCTTAACAAAATATTAATACTGCTAATTTTCATTTTCAAAAAATCTTTTTGAAAATAGGATTTCCTAAAAATCATCGTTGATATATATATATATATATATCTGGTTCGGTGTTGAAGATAATGAAGATAAATCGACAATGAACATAGTCAAATAATTTTGAGATGTATTGTCTGTTGTTCTGTACAAGATCGAAATATAAAAATCAGTGAATCAATACACGACAAACTATATTGACAGAAGATGCGTCGTTGTCACTGATCATTTTGAGCATATTAGCATCTAGACAATGTAACACTCAGCCATCGCCCTATATTTCTAATAGATTCATCGATCTTAACAGCATTACTTGAAAGTACATTCGTTTCGCCCGATGTCTTGTATATATTGACATAGATATTCCTTGATCTGGAAGATTTTTACTCACTTATATTCTAGGAGTGCTGTAAAAAATGCTTGTCAGATGTTGATGAGTTTGGGTATTGATAATCGTTCGGTATATGCAGACGATTTTGAAACGCCATTTTTATCACAATCAGCAGAATTCTATCGAGTATGATATAATTGTATTTCTATTTTAGTGTTTCTTCATTTCTTTCCTTTCTTTTTGTACTAAGCTTGAAAGTCAAAAATTATTAGCTGAAAATAGTGCATCTGTATATATACGCAAAGTTGCTGCACGCATCAGTGAGGAAGCTGAACGAGCCGTCCACTATCTTGATAAATCAACTGAAGAACGAATCGTTCGTGTACTAGAAGGTATGAATAATGAAAACAAGATTTCGTAGACAGTTTGCTTTTACAATTTTCTATGTATATTTTTGTCTTTCAAACAGATGAATTAATAACAAAACATTTGAAAACTATTGTCGAAATGGAAAATTCAGGTGTTTACTCCATGTTGAAATTTAGTAAATGTGATGATCTTGCAACCATGTATAAATTATTCGAACGTGTTCCACATGGTCATTCAACAATAGCCGATTGCATGAGTAGTTATTTACGTGAGCAAGGACGTGCACTTGTTACTGAAAATGCTGAAGAGGGAAAGAATGCAATTACTTATGTTCAGGTGACAATGAAAACAATATATTTATACATACGATATTTTTTTGAACGATGCTCTCCATTCCTTTCAGAATTTACTTGATTTGAAAGATACATTCGATTATTTTCTTAAAAATTCATTCAACGATGATAAGGTTAGTTTATAGAGAAAAAAAAATCTTTTTAAATGCAACTTTTTTTGTTTGTTTGTTCATGTAGATATTCAAAAAAAGGATTAATTCTGATTTTGAATATTTTATTAATTTGAACCAACGTAGCCCTGAATATTTGTCATTATTCATTGATGATAAATTGAAGAAAGGTGGTAAAGAGGTATGAAAAACACATAAAAGAGAACACAATTACTTTTGATATTAGCTATTCAGACAGCTTCGCTTTCTCTTATGCCGAATTACAGCCTAAGATGTCCAAAAGTGAGTCAGAGAAGAATTAGTTATGTAAAATTTATGTACAATACTGTGAAGATATTAGTGGGAATAGGTCATGTAGATTAAACTCGATTATTTTCATATAATTCGATTTCACATGATTTGAAACGGAAAAGATGCGATCGAGATGTGCCCATTGATCATGCACATATATTTCAAAGGAAGTACAGCCGAACAATTCTTTTGTTACCATGTTTTTTTTTTCATATTTCGATTAAACAAAAGTAATTTGATTCAAGTTTGATATGATAAATTCAGTGAGTATCCTAGAATTGAGTGTGCTTATAATGCTCTTGAGAAATTTTCGGCATCTTGGAAAGATTTGCTAGAATTTTCTTTTATTTCGTTAAAAGAAACAATGAATTTCATGAATAGTCTGCTTTATTCTTTTGATTTATCTATTATGTAACAATGTTCCATTGTTTTATATCTGTAGAACTTGCCTTTTATACATTCGGCGGATTATCATATAACTTTTAACAAAGAATGTATTTTTCTAATAGATACATATGAAATATCAGTTAGAAAACTAGCACAATCATTTCTCAACAATGATATCATTAATACTTCATAGTTAGATATAGCCCCTACGTACGATGTCTATTGACAAGTAATTTCTGTCAGTACATAGTGCAAAATTATTGTTCTAGGTTTAATTCGATTAGGACTCATTGTTGGACAATTTAAGTGCAAAAATTCACATGACAGAAATCCTATGCTTTAAAGAGAGAATATATCATCTGTCAATTGATGATCTCTTTTATAATTAAATAAACAAATAAATATGAAATTCAATGTGATTTCATTAATCATAGCTCGGCGATCAAGAAGTTGAAATTGTGCTGGACAAAGCTATGATACTATTTCGGTATCTGGAAGAAAAAGATGTTTTTGAACGATATTATAAACAGCATCTAGCAAAACGTTTACTATTAAATAAATCAGCATCAGATGATGCTGAGAAAAATATGATATCAAGATTAAAAACTGAATGTGGTTGTCAGTTCACATGTAAATTAGAAGGAATGTTTAAAGATATAACTCTATCAAATTCAACTGCCGATGACTTTCGTCTACATGTTTCACAAAAACGAGTAAAAGAAAATGATGTCTAATGTGTCTCGTTTATATTGTTTTCGGTTTATTTTTTATTCTTCTTTTGCCGTCTAGTTAAATCTCAACGGTATCGATCTATTTGTGCGAGTATTAACAACAGGCTTTTGGCCAACCCAAAGTACAAATAATCAATGTAATTTACCATCAGTTGTTCGAGAAGCTTATCAATGTTTTCATCGATTCTATTTGAGTAAACACAGTGGAAGACAATTAACATTACAACCAAGTTTAGGCTCAGCCGATCTGATATCAATATTTTATGGTAAGCCAAAAGATGATGATAATGATGGAGAAATGCGACCAACAACGACAATGTCAAAAGAACGTAAACATACATTACAAGTATCAACTTATCAAATGGTTATATTAACTTTATTTAATACAAAAGAATGTTGGACTTTTGAAGTAAGGTTTTTTTCTCGATACATATCACTAGTCGGTTTTCAGAGTATTTCATTTCACTATTAACGATGAATGAGAAAAATGAATGATATATTCTTTTGTGAAATTCATAGTACACTAAATAGACAGCGACGTATAAACTAAATTCAATGAAAATAGCATCAACTTTCCTCAATGATGTATCAGGTTCTACATGTATTTGGAAGTTTTACTTATATAATCCAGTATACAAAATCCATTCTGAATGAGAAGATTGGATATTTGAAGCCTTCCTTGATATCAATGATCGTGTGTTTAGTTTTGATATACAAAGTACTGTTTCGGAAGCGAATAATAGTGTGATGAACAAGTGTGATCTAGTTAGAAGAAAACAATTCTCGTTTTGCTAACTACAAAAACGAAATCATCTATTCTATTTTAATTCCATAAGACTTGCTCGAATAGGTTGTGGTTTATTTACGATATAGACTTTGCACTTATTTGTTTTTCTACATAGGAAATGCATCAAGAAACAGATATTAACGAAAAAGATCTTCAACGTGCACTATTACCACTAGCGATGGGTAAACCAAGTCAACGAATATTTCTCAAAGAATCTAAAACCAAAGACATAAAATCAAATGATAAATTCATTGTTAATGACTCATTTACATCAAAATTGTATCGTGTAAAAATAAATCCAATCACAGCTAAAACTGAAAGTGATCCTGAACGACAAGAAACTCGAAGTAAAGTAGAAGATGATCGGAAACATGAGATTGATGCAGCTATTGTGCGCACAATGAAAACAAGAAAAACAATGTCACATACACAATTAGTTGCTGAAGTAAAACATTTCTTTGCAAACATTCAAATGCTTGACTTTTCGTTTTCTTCAGGTTACTCATCAGCTCAAAGCACGTTTTATGCCCAGTCCTGGTTTTATAAAGAAACGAATCGAAAGTTTAATTGAACGGGATTATTTGTCACGATTATCCGAAGATAGGTAAATTGAATATTTATAGAATAGAATAACTCGTGGATAAGTAGACGATATGATATGTTTCCCTATGACAGACATTTCACGATAGATATTGAGAAGAGCAAGGAGCATCTCAAACATTGTTGCACCTACGTAGATATGTGAACATTTTATGCTACTCATCATTCCTAACTTGTTCTGTTGAATTCAAAAGAGCCTTTAGTATAGTGATTCTTATCAGAATGAGTATTTATAACTCGAGAAATTCATTATTTTATTTATCTAATGATAATGTAATATTTTACAAAGATTAGTCGTTGTATTCAATAAGAATGATACAATAAAATATATTGAACAGATCCTATAATGATGAACTCACTAGATCGTTAGTTAATTACTTTATTGCCTTACAAAACATACCGTGAGAAAGATCTATCTGAATTTGGAACTTCTTAAACTCTCGAATGATCTCGATCCGACACATACTACCAGTCTACAAGTCTAAATTAGTATAAATACAAAACATACCCATGTTTATTGTTTTAGCAAGTGTTGAGATTGTCAGACAAAAGAGAAATAGTTTCATCCATGTTGTAATGCATATCTTTCTTGACATTAATAGTATTCGTTAAAACTAGTAAGCATCATTTTACCAATATAAATTCTACCACACTAATAAAATCAATCCAATCGATTACTGTAATTGTCATATTTATTGAATAATTTTCTCGTTTGAACAATATTGTGTCATGCTCAGCATATTTATTCTTATCTCGTTGTCTTTTATTATAGGAAAATGTACAATTATGTAGCCTAAACAAACAAAGCATCGTTTTTTTTGTGGATGTTTTTCTTTTTTCGGTTATCATTTGTGAGATTGTATTCATTCATATTTTGTCTTCTAATTCATGTTCATCACATCATCCATGACGATTTGCACTTATAATATGACATAGAACTGTCTTCCCTTGTTTCTTTGTCACTTCTTTACTCTATTTTCTTTCTTGCTTTCTTTCTTTCGTTCTTTCTTGTCTTCTGTTCTGCTTTTTTTATTTCTTAAAATTTATCTGAGCCCTTTTCTGTCTCAAACAAAATATACATATATATATATATGGCTCACGTTTGTATGTGTGCGCGCATGTAACTATATGTGTTTATGTGTGAAATGACACACTATGATTAAAACAATTTTGAATGATTATTCAAAAGGTCTTTGTCGGTGTTAGACATAAAAGTAGGTTTTTAAAACGGAAAAAAGATATTGAAAATAAAATATTGTTTATCGAAAGTCTCGAGAAATGATTTCGATGCCGCTATGTTGTTATAAATATGTTCGATTCAATTCGATTCATCTAACTCTGTCTTCAAGCTCAGATCACTTGATTAGAAATTATGTATACCGTGCAAATGTCTCGCATAATGCATCAGAGAATAAAACTAGAAAAACATACGATTAATTTCTACCATAATTTCTTTGAAAGACGATTACTTTTGATTGATCATAGAGTCTTATAAGAGTATGAATTTCGATACCTTACCCTACCCTTGTAAATTTAATAGTTACAATAACCGTAAATCGTGCAAGATTTCATTATTTATGAAATGATGAAGTTAAATTTTACAAATGTCACGAATAGTATTCAAAAAAACTCGCAGGTAATATTTCAATCATAAAAATAGTACTAGATGCACCACGAATATTATCAAAAGTTACGATAAGAAGAAAAGTAGTGCTAACTCTTCCAACACATTAGAAGATGTCTGCTCTTCTATTATGTAAAAGCATGCAAAATTTTCGGGAGAGTTTTTTATTATGTCCCATTGATTTCCGTAATTTTTAATTAGAAAAGTTCTTCCAAAAACCAAAACACTTTTGAGAATTTGGAAAGAGATTTTTAGATTTTTAAAAGTCCAGAAATAAGGCTGATCTTATTCCTTTAAAATTTTCAGTTAAAAACCATAAAAAATAGTCATATTTTGATGTAAATACATGAATTCAAATGGAAAATATTTCGAGAAATAAATTAATGAAGGGTGGTCATTTGTTACGGCCAACGCGACATTTCTTCATGGGAGTCTTCTATTGTGGGGGAAGAGTCTGTATAGACCACGAATGTTAAAAACAATATCAACAAAGAAAAAAGAAAGATATGAACAGCTGTTGTCGTTTATTAATGAATGACATGAAGTAATCATTCAATAGGCATGTTCTCATTATTTTCCTATGAATAGAAGATATTGTTCTACATTAGAGGTTGTCAGACGTCGGGCGTTTAAATGAACCAGATTGACATAATGAAAAGTTGGCTCTGCAATATCCTACAGTTTTCAAAATGATTCCCTACCCTAGAGTTGGCATATTGAGCTATTATAGCACTGTCTGTTACTTGTTGATTTTTTATTCAGTACTACCGGTCAAACAAAGTTTCCCATTAACTTGTTTAATTTGAATACAACTGTGCAAAATTGCAACTTCATATTCAATTGACGAATCTTTTTTTCATTATAACATTACACTGAAAACAAATGATTCTCCTATTTAGCAATATGCTTATTTCATAAGTCATATCAAACTTTGTATCTGTCCCAAATTATACAGTAATAGTATAGAGAATGGTTCTTCATCTGTTAAATACTTCATAACTTTCTTCGCTGAGCCATTATTGGGTATTGAACAAGATCAATTTTAATATTTTATTTATTTATTTTTATAAATTCATGTTATTTGACACTCTATCGATACTATCCAGTTTCTTCTACGATCTCCTAGCAAGTATAAATGAATTTTACTCAAACGTGTGAATATTTCATGTATTCATTCGTTTCGGTATAAAGTTTATTTTAAATCAAACAAGCTACTGTATTTATTCATATACATAATATCATTGTCGGCTTGCAAATATGTCACATCGTTACGTTTTCGATTATCTCAACAACTAAAATAATTAAACTGCTCGTTCGAATGCCATTCGATGCAACTGGTTTTTTTCTACTCATGATACAAACATGACTATTGTTGATTGTAATGTAGAGCTTTTAGAAAGCGTTTTACTAGTGTAGCACTGGTTGAGAAAAAGATCCTCACGCTCGAGTGTACGTACTTCAACTTTTAATATTCGGAAAAATTTGACTTCTGCTGAAGATAGACCCAAAGAGAATTTCCCTAGAACATCAACAGTGTTCTTGAACGATAAAATGACGTACTCTCTAACCACTTTCCGTCACGTAAAAGATCGAAAAAGCAAACCTAACAATTTTAGCCTGTTTTTTTTCATGAATTCATGACATCGTTTTTATTTGGTCTAAATTCTTCGTGATTGACTTCGTCGAGTTTAAAAAAGACGTTTCTATGACTCTAACTACTAATGACCACACTGGCACCTAGAAACACTGGTCAGAATACTGTGAGGCTCGACATTTCCTACGACTGTCAAGTGTATTTTTTGTTTAGTTTAGAAACATGAAAATCACGAAACCTACTCATATCTCTAGTAAGTTTGTACTTCAGATCTTGTTTGAGACTAGAATGTGTTGAAAACTTCAGCTCACAACAAAATGCTCGCTTCATGAAGTATTACAATCGCAAAAAAAATGAAAACTCAAGCATTTTATATGCATATGAGTATTTTTTTAGGACTCTAGTATCACGAGAAGACTATGTATTCTTTTAACCAGCAAATTTTAGCTAGAAATATATAGATTTGTGGGTATAATCTCAACTCGAAAATATTTGTCTGCCATCCTTTGGTACATACCATGGCGTTGATTAAAACTGAAGTAAAACACCTATCAGTGTCAATAAAATACATGAGAGTAAATACGTTTTGGAGATTTTCATACTTCAACAGGATCTACGTCATGCATGCCCACTTCAAACTTACGAGTGACAAGGCAGTTCAAAAAGTTCACTCAATATTTAATTACGAATGATTATGGCTAAAATCACTCATATTTAGAAACATAGGAAAATAAATGATAATTAGGCACTTTTAAGAAGATTTTTAACTAGAAATGTAAAGCAGAGATTGAAATCAGGTTTCAGTATATCCAGTTGCTATCTAAAGCTATTAATATTGAAATTATTGCTCACCTACTCATAGTGAACGTAATTAATACCAAAAATCAAGTTTTCGTAGCTGTCTTACGTTGATCTACCTCAGGATGCAATATTTTTTGTAAAAATGTTGTGCTTTGAATTCATGATCAAAAATTATCAATGGTGCACTAGTTTTTTTAATGGCATTTCGTAAGCGGCTCATAAAAAATTTGAAGTAAGATCTTTTCCTTTATTTCGCTAGTAATTGATGACCATTATTTAGGTTCTTACAGTATATGAGATAAGATATAGAAACAAAAAAGAGAAGACAGAGAAAAGAAAATTGAACGTATATATCGTTTAGGTTGAGAAAAATGAACTGAAATACAAGTCATTTAGTAATAGTAGACTTTTACGTGAAACCGTTTCTGAGAACTAATATAATGTGATTACTTATTCCGTTTCCCAATTGGAATTAGAATCATGTGAGAGTATACTTGCGTACCAGGAAGTACAGCTCTCGAAGAGCCATATGTTTACGCAACATATGGCTTGGACCGATCAATATCAGTTGTCTTATACTTCTCGTGCAACCAATTTCCTCGCTTTCAATTGAGATTGCTTTGTTCAAAAATCAAAAAATCCTAGATCATGTCGAATAGCGCCGACAAGTATCGCTCCTGATATTTTTTACACCGATCTTCGAATGTTGATTCATTTATAGCATACATAAAGAAATTTGAACTTCAATGCATACACAACATAATTCTACACGAACATTGATAATAGAATTTATTCAAACAAGATCTTTTTCGTAATGCAGTTGTAGCAAAATTGATCAAGCTTTACTATGACAACACTTCAACATACAGGAATAGTTAGAAACTTATCCGTTTGTCAAAAGAGAAGACATACTTGATAGTTCGTAAAAGATTTGAAAGACTGTGGTTTCAGAACTAAATATTAAAGCACACGAATACTTCTAAAGTAACACAGAAAAGAACTGTAAAGGACAATTCGATATCTAGTACTTTTGGTATACAACTTTTCAAAGATTCAAAGAAAAAGTGGTTAGAATAATAATATATATTTCCTATGACACTTTCAAGGATAGTCTAGAATGTACCACAAACATTCATTTTGAATTTTGAAATGAATAGTTAATGTCTAAAGAAACGTGTCACGTAGGCAAACCGTTGTACTAGATCAGGCTAGAAAAATCAATATTGAAGAACATGAATAACTTTTCATTATCGAAAACGATAAATAAGAAATGAAACTTTGGCTTGACATCTAAATTTTCTGCATAGTTTTTTACTGATTTAAGTTGTTCGTTATATCTGCATTAAATGATTGTACGATACCTAAGCTTCTTGTTAATTTTTCGTTAGGGGATACAAACAAATTTTTTTTCCCTATCAACAGATGGTAGATTTTTAATGCATGCACGATCTTCTATATGCTAGACAAAGGATATAAGAATTAATTGTAAATATAATCCATGTGTTTCAAAATGTTTTCTTGTTCATAATACTTATCTATATCAACAATGGATAAGCGTAGAATATGAAATGAATACGAAAAACTTGTTAACAGAACAAATGATCAAGCGAATAATCTCCAATGAATCGGCACATACAAAGCTTTGATAACATTCTGTAGGCTCATTTCAATGACTTGCTCAAGACTATTTCAACTTGCAATATTTTGCGAAATTTATGATCATTCGTTGTTCTTTGTATTATTTGATGACAACAGAAAAATTTGATTCATTGATCCATATCGGTACATATTAGTACCTGAATGATTTTTTCGCTTCACTCTTTGCTAACCTTTGTTTCAATGTTTATTACTGATTATCAACCGGAACGATACAGTAAGAATAAGAAAAAAGTAATTTTCGGTGTGAATGTGTATGCATATGTATTCAAATAAATCCTGACCGCTCACCTTGCATCATCGACTAAAATTATCTACGCGTGATTGCTTCGTTTATCTTTTTGAGGTTTTTGTCCTTATCAATATATAAAAGATTCTTTTTATTTATCTAGATAATATTTGATTGCTAATCTTCGGAATATGTCCTTATCTTCAGCTTATCCAATTAAATTTTCATCACATGATAAAGAAAAATATGACAAATTAATAAAAGATCTAAACAAACTTGACTGGGAAGCTGGTGAATATTATTTTCATAACTTTGTGGATTATTATCAATTACCACAAATAGTGCGTGTTGAACAAGGATGGGATACAAATTTACCTAAGAACCAATGGATTTATTTAGACGCACTATTTGATCGTTATCTAATCATAGCTGCGCCTTTATCATCATCCGGTAAAGTTAGTTCATCGAAACAAAAATATCTCATACCGGATTGGTTTCAAGGTGAATGTCGCATATTATCTAAACAACCAGCGCTTAAAAAACGCTGGTGGATTTTTCAAGGTACATTTGAATTATATCGGTTTGATTTACCACGTTCAATTAAAATTCTTGCTGATACACCAGCACATTTACGTAAAAAAGAAGCATCTTCAACTCATGAATGGGATAAGATTGTTTTGCACAAAAGTGCTCGTCTTAATGTTGTACGTCGTGAACAATATCAATCACGTATTAAAAATGAAAAGGGTGATTTAATTGCGAGTGAACCAAAAGAAGCTTTTATACTTCAAGATCCAGTTACTGGCAATGAATTTATTTTACCACCTGGCGTACCATTACGTTTTGCAACATTAATTGAAGATAATGAATTACATGCACAATACAAAAGTCATGAAGGAACATTTACATTTCCAGAAATCATGATGCGTTACGATTTTCCACTTGACATTGAAATAACAACACATTTACCTGTTGATCTACCTGATTTTAAACCTCAAGTTCGATTAGAAAAATTTTGTGTTGCTAAATCCGTTTTAGCTTTACTTATGGGTCCAGATCATCCGCAAATGCTTGAACTTTCGCCATTAACACAATTTACATTACATTGCGCTAAGTCAGTATTAAACGAACAAAATATATGCAAATTTTATTTTTCATGTATTTCTTCTTCACACGAGTATGAATATTTTTAGATGCTTAACATTTGGTTTATCACGGGAAGGTGAAAAAGCTAAAACTGATGAGAAAAAAGATGAGAAATTCGATGAAAAAGAATATCAACGTTATGAAGATATTAGAAGCAAAATGAATATTATTTTTGATGATGCAGCTGAAATTCATAAAAGTAAAATTCAAACGGCATCACTAGAAGAGGTGATTAACATTTGTTTACTTTACATATGTGCTAGACATAATCCTTGTAATTCAATGTTTATTTTTTAAATAATAGCTTGATTGTGTCGAAACAGCTTTTGAAATAAGTATTAGAATGAAAGCTGAAGATGATCGACCAGTAGATAATACATATTTAACATTGGAAGAAGCAATTAAAGTTGTAAAACAGA
The DNA here is from genome assembly GCA_900239685.1 of Rotaria macrura. NCBI lineage: Eukaryota > Metazoa > Rotifera > Eurotatoria > Philodinida > Philodinidae > Rotaria > Rotaria macrura. The sequence continues at coordinate 188,032 of OENT01000138.1, forward strand.
CCAAAGATGAAATACCGTTTCCTAAACCACAACCGAAACGATTTACTGTTCATGCTAGTGCTGATCCAAGTAATAAATAAAAATTTCTTTTCTTTTCGATTGTAATTAAAATCGTATTAAAACTTATTATTATAGGTAATCCATACAATGAAGTTATCGATTACGAAGATATGGATGCTCTTAATCAAGATATCGATGGAAAAAAACCTGACACATCGAAAAAAGAAAGTTCAAAATCGAAATCATCATCGAAAAAATCACGTGATAAACCACAACAACCAACCAATCAAACAACTAAACGACCTGCTCTTGTTGTGCAACAATTACCACCACCGATGATGTTACCACCGTAAGCTTTCGAGTTTCTCCATTCAGCGACAGTTTTCATGTACGAATTCTTTTTTCTTAGTGAAACATTCGAAAAAACTGTCAAAGCCATCCCAGACAAACTGTACACGAATTTTATTCCAGCTACTTCTACAAAGTATAGGAATTTAATGATTTCTATTGAATCACTATTTTGTTTCTTTTCTAATAGAAAACCAGAGAAAAAAGAAAAATCCTCGAAGAAAAGTCATAAATGAAGCTGTTCAAGCAAAAAATCATTCATTTCCAACGATCTTTTCATTTAGTTTTATGATTTTTTTACTAAAGAAAAAAAAAAGCCTAACTCAGCCTAGATGAATAAATAAAGAAGAACGCACGAAAGAGATAAAAAAAACGCTCTGTTAATCATTGCTTTTCATGCTTCAATGGTGGCAAACGACGTGGAACAGTATTGATCGAAGGTTGGCATACAGTAACATATGATTGTGTCAGGTTAGTTAAGTGTACATCTCGACGTGGTTCAAGGCGAGATAGTGTTCTGAAAGAGTTTGCCGGTATTCGAAAGCGTGTCATGTTACTATTCTAGAAAAATCAATAAAATCTCATGCCACTATGTAGCAAAGGCCAATACATTGAAAAATCATGAAAGATTAATTACTTCAGTAGACCATAAATTTGTTAATTCACATGAATTAGTAATTTGTGACCTTCGTGTTGTTGACAGCTTGTTAACATATATTGTCGATGATATTGAATCAATATAAGTGATGTTGATCTTTATTATTTTTGAAAAGAAAAATAATTCAAAGAAAACTCGTGTACACAAAAAAGAAGCAAACGAGTTACTTGATTTAATCTTGTTCGTAACGAAAATGTTTTACTTCGAATTAGAAACTAAAATTTCAACGAAGAAAAATATGTATTCATTCAAATCAGTCAGTCAACTGTATTATTTCATACCAGAAATGTCACATACGCTAATACTTGAATACTTATTTTCATGGTTGTTTCAATAGTGACTTGAAGATTTCTTTTCATATCGAGAATATCTGGCAAATTGAGAATGGCATTAGTCAAAAACCTATTTATGCTAATATTACGTATAGATAAGTAAAATAAAATATTCTTTGCTTTACCAGAAAGAAAAAATATACAATGAATAAAACATCTTGGCAGAATGCTTCATAGTTACTATAAGAGACACAATAAACCAAAATAAACTTAAAAGGTACATGATCATTTGAGCGTAATAACATATGATTAATATAGTTTCATTCATGAATACTTCATCTGAAAACTTGACGAGTAAAACAACAAACAAAATCCATACAATTTTATTGCTAGTGTTATCATCAACTTACAATGGTCATAATTATTAAAATAACTATCAGGATTTGTATACACAATAGAATAATTAATACTAATTCTACCATTATTCGTTTTTTAAATCGAACAAATATAATCAAGTAGCCTTTTGCGCAAAGAATTAGAATCAAAAGAAACAATATGTGCGCAAATATGTCAAACAATCGAGCTACAAATGTTATAAATTGAAATATAAATGCATCTGAATTTCCTAGTACTGCATATAACAGTGTTTCAATAAAATATATCGAACTATGAAACCATGAAAATAATATGGATGTAAAGTAGAATTTAGTCACCAAACAAGATTTGCGTTTCGACAAATCTAAATAGCACCAAAGAGAGAAAAAAATATATATATATGTTGGGGACAAAATTGGGATTCCAAGTTTGACCGGGCAAAATTAGGATTTGGTTAGAGATAAATTTAAACGTACATGTGCTTCACGATAAGTGAAGGTGAATTGGAGAAAAAGAAAAAATGTGTTTCTAGGGGTTCTGTCAAGATGTAGTATAAATTTACGTAGTATCATTTAACAAAAAAAGTGTCCCAATCGAATTCGGCAACCGCCGAAACAAATAATAGTGTTTTGAATTTTTATGAACAACTGGAAAAGAATATTAATTTATTAGGTCGAAAGTTCAGAGACACGAGCGTAATGAAAAACATATTTATAATGATATAGTCAAATTTTAATTATTAACCAAGGGTAAACCATTAGGAATTTATCTCTAACTAAATACTAATTTTGCCCCCAACATATATATATGTCGCAGCAGAAATTG